>PISW01009884.1:0-55708 GCA_004023785.1 Mungos mungo
ACTATGATATGTCGTGCTGAAGGCCGATTCAAGTTACATCTTAAGAGGGTTCTTTGTGCCTCTTGAATTTGAATGTCTATTTCTTTTCCCAGATTTGGGAAATTCTCCATTATAATTTGGTCTAGTATCCCTTCAGGCCCTTTCTCTCTGTCTTCCTCTTCAGGAATTCCTATGATAAGGATGTTGTTCAGCTTGATTGTATTACTCAGGTCTCGAATTCTCCTTTCCTGCTCCTGGATTAATTTGTCTCTCTTTTTTTCAGCTTCCTCTTTTGCTGTAACTATTTATTCTAATTCACCTAGTCTTCTCTCTGCCTTGTCAATCCTTGAGGTGGCTGCCTCCAGTTTGTTATTCACCTCACCTATAGCCTTTTTTAACTTATCATAGTGCCTAGTCATTGTCTCAGTTGATTCTTTGATGCTTTTCTCAACCCCAGTGATTAATTTTATGACAAGTTTTTTAAATTCTTGATCCGGTATGTTGTCTAGATCTGCCTTGAGCAGTTCTGTGGCTGTGACTTCCTCCTGGAGGTTCTTCAGGGGAGATTTCCTTCGTTTTGTCATTTTTGCTAGTTTTCTGTCTCTTGTCACCTTTAGAAAGCTCATTGAGCACTGTGCACCTGTTAATATTTCTCTGTTAAAGGAGGCTTATTGACTGTCCAGGGCCTGTCGTTTCAGGAAATATTCTTTTAATGGTGTCTCTCAGTTTCTCTTGTTGTGCCTTTGAATATTTTATTTCCCTACTCAGCAATATTTGGGACTCTCTGTCGTGCACACTTTGGCTTGTTTCTTGGTGTAGCCCTTAGAAGGAAAACAGACAGACAAACACAGAGGGAACAGTAACACACAAACGCACAGACAAATCAAACAAACAAACACATTAAAAGGGGGAACAAAAAAAAAGAGAATGGGGAGGAAAGAGACGAAAAGAGAAGAAGAAAAGAAAAAGAAAAAAAAAGAAAAAAAGAAAGGGGGGCAGAGACAATAAAGGACAGTGGACAGTCTAAAAGTGTATGACCAGTTGAGGGGAGAGGTAGGGATGAGATATAGGAGAATATATCTGGGTTGCAAGAAGGTTAAAAAAAAGGGGGGGGGGAGAAAGGAAAATAAGGAGTAAAAATTTTAAAAATTTTAAGTAAAAAAAGTAATAATAATAAAAAATACGTACAGAAATAGGCGAAAAGAAAAAAATGAAGAAGGAAAAAGAAAAAAATTATTAAAAAAGCAAAAAAAAAACCCAAAAAAAACCCCAGCAGCTCCTCCTCATGGATAGGCGTGGTTTGGTGTGGTAGGTCTTGGAGGCTGCTCTCAGAGGCTCCGCCTTGGTGTCTGCAGAGTTTAGATAGGTAGCATGCCCAGCTCCACTGAACTATGAAATGTAGGCCACTCTAATGAGTCAGTTCTCCTTTGGCCGCAGTTGAGCCGAATTGTATTTTCCAGGCCAGCCTTGGTTCAAAGTTCCAGTCCATGCACTTTTTATGCTACCACAGATGGATGTTTTTGCTTTGGTGGCTGGCTTCTTAGGGGGAGGAATCAGTTTGTCTTGGCTCCGGCTGGGATTTTGGCTGCCCCTGCCTGAGGCGAGATGCGCAGCAGGAGGTGTAGTGCACACCGTCACAGACCCACCCCCCAGCTGGGATCGTGTTTGAGTTGGGGGAGGAATGAGTGCGCAGCTGTTGCTGGAGGCGGTGCCGGGAGCTGCTGGAAATGAGCTGGGAGCTCCTGCAGCCTGCGTGCTCACCCAGGTCTCCACAGCTGCCAACTCCCTGCCGGGATCACGCAGAGGTGGGGGCTATTTTTTCCCTGTTGGCACCCAGGATTCAGGTTTCGCGCGGCCAATGCTGGGGGCAAGATGCGCCGTGGAAATGAGGTGCGTGCTCCCACTCCCAAAACCGAGGTCGAAGTGAGCACCCCTATCACCGCGGCAGCGGTCCCTGGCAGCGGTCACCGACTCCTTGCCAAGATGGCGCTAGACTGGAAGCTGTTCCTTCCCTTGCACCACGTGGGTTCGGGATTTAGGCTACCTAGCAGTTATCTATGGAGTGAGCTTCTCTCTCCAAGCGCGGTTAAGTGTTCTTTACCTCTTCCCCAGAGACAGTACTATGAGCATGTTCAGACTCTCTGTCTCTTCCCTTTGTCTCTCGGGCTCTGTGGGCTTGCCCTGTGTTGGGCTGGGGCTCCCACCTCCCCTGCCTGTCTGGGGCTGGCCCGTTTTCCAATCTCCCCAGTTCGCACTCACTCACTCAGGTATCCTTCAGGTTCTCTTCCTTCTGGAGTCCGTATTTTCTCCTTCCACTCTCGCAGATGAGAGTAATGTCCTTCTAAGTTCGATAGATGGGGCAGAGGAAGTTTACAGAGCTCCCTTCCTCTCCGCCATCTTGGCTCCTCCTTGATTGTGCCAATGTTCATTTTCTGGGGTTGATATTGTGCTATAGCTGTGCAGTATGTTACCATTGAAGAGGCTGGGTGAGTGGTGCACAAGACCTTCCTGTACATTTCTTTGCAACTTCCTATGAATCTAAATAATTATTTTGAAATTAAAACTTTTTAAAATGCACTATGATGAAAAAGCAATTTTTTTCTCTTTCCTCAAATCCCCAGTCCACATTTCTAGTTATTTTCTCTTTCTATACAAATAGAGGCATATAATGTACTCTGTTCTAATCTACCCTTTATTTTTTTCACTGAAAGATATATATATGTTGGAGGTTGTTTCATGATAACTTAAACAGCTCTACCACGTTCTTTTTCATGTCTCTATATTATATAGATATACCATTGTATGTATTATACCATTCCCTTACTGATGAACATTTAAGTTGATTCTAGACGTTCACTATTACAAAGTAAGCTCTAGTGAACATTCTTCATTCTTAGTATATAACATAATGGGGATTCTGGATGACAGAATCTTATTTAAGGTTTTGCATCTAATTTTTCCTGTAATTTATTGTGGTGACACATTACTAAGAATATCCTGATTCCTACTGATATGTAGCTGTGAATTATAAACACTTTTGTTATTTTTTTTTAATTAGAGAGAGGGAGAACACACAGGAGCAGAGTGGGGCAGAGGGAGAGAGAGAGATAATCTTAAGCATGCTCCACACTCAGTGCAGAGCCTAATATGGGGCTCAATCCCATGACCCTGGCATCGTGACCTAGGCCAAAATTAAGAATGGGACACTCAATCAACTGAATTACCCCGATGCCCATAAACAGTTTTTAACAGCCCAAATTACAACCTCAGGATTTTCCTCAACCACTTAACTGATCCGAGAGCTTCACATGATAGGACATTTAAATCCAAAGTTGTATCACTAGCAATATCTTTTCTAGTTTGTGTTATGTGATAACTAGAAATGCTTAACAGGATACTTGCAAAGTTTACACGAGGCTCTGAAACTATCTCTCTCTCTTTTTTTTTTGAGTGCCACTGGCTAAGTGCTTCATATGTGCTATCTCATTTAATCTTTTTTCCAGCTTTTAGTGAGATATTGATATATATGCAAGTTTAAGGTATGATTATTAGATACATGTATATATTGTGAAAATATTACCACAGTAAAGTTAGTTAACACCTCTATCCCCTCATAATTACCATTTGTGTGCGAGCACATGCATGGTGATAGCATTTAAGATTTACTCACTTAACAACTATCAAGTATATAGTACAATAGTGTTAACCATAGTCACTATGAGATCCCCAGAACTTATTCTTCTAACAGCTGGAAGTTTGTACTCTTTGACCAACATCTCCCCATTTCTGCCACTCCTCAGCCTCTGGCAGCCACCATTCCACTCTTTCTGTGAGTTCAGCTTGTTTAGATCCCATGCATAAGTGAGAAAATACAGTATTTGTCTTTCTCCATCTGACTTATTTCACTAAGGTTTCAAGGTTCATTCATGTTGCAAAAGGCAGGCTGTCCTTTTTATGACTGAATAATATTCCTTTGTATGTATATGTGTGTGTGTGTGTGTGTGTGTGTGTGTGTGTGTGTACACTGACTTCTGTGTATCCATTCACCCATCAGTGGACATGTAGATTGTGAACATCCATCTTGGTACTACACAACTGATGATGATGCAGTGATGAGTGCATGACTTTGAGGAACTGCCTCTACCTGGTGTTTCAGTACAAACTTGTACGATAGTGGTAGGATAACTTGCACAATTTTCCATGAGCGAGCATGTGACCAGGAAAAAGTCTATGCAAAGCCACAGCTTTAATACACATTTGCAAGGCATTCAGACATGCACATATATTAGAGGTATTTTCAAAGACTGCAGAAAAATTAATTAACCTTGCTGCACAAGATAATGTGTTGGTAGACTCCAGCATGTTAAGATTTGAAATGCAGCATACTGGAGTGAGCTGTGTAAAGGCAGTTTTTAAAATAGTTAGAATGACTGTAAGTAGTGGTGATGGTTATACAGCAGTGTGAATGTACTTAGTGCTACTGAACTGTACACTTAAAAATGGTTAAAATGATAAATTTTATGTCACTTTTATCTTACCACAGTAAGTTCCAGGCTCTGAGCTGTCACCACAGAGCATGATGTGGGGCTCAAATTCACGAACCTGAGCCAAAGTCAGACACTTAACTGACTGAGCCACCCAGGTGTTCCTATCTTACCACATTAAAAAAAAAAATTAAAAACAAAACCCAAATGACTGTTGCAGAAACTCTAAGAATCTCTGCAGTTCCCTAAAGTGACGAATCTCTGTGGTTCCCTAAAGTGTCCCTAAGGTTCTGAGGGACACAGTTTGAAAACCACTGCCCTATGGAAGAAATACAAATACCTGAGACTGACCTATCTGTCATGCACTTATGATCTTTCCCGAGCTGTCCTCTGACCTCATTATTTGTCACTCTCCATCTCCTAACTTGCATTGTATTCATATTGAACTACCCGTAGGCACAAATATGTGCCTTGGCATATGCTACTTCCTTGGCCTGGAATGCCCTTGCGTTGTTCTTTCCTACCCTTCCCTTCCCCACGGGCACTGTTCTAGTCATCCTTCACAGTTCAGCTCAAATTTTTCATTATTTTCTGAAGCCATCTGTTACCTTCCCAGGTAGTTTACCACTCCCTCTTATGAGAACCCATTTCAGCTATACGTATCTCTTCTTTAATGTTATATTTGCAATTATTTTTGTTTGTACATCTGTCTCTCCTTTTATATTATGAACTCCTTGAGAGTGGGCAGTGTGACTTATTCATCTTTGTATCTCTAATACTAGCACAGTGGTGAAACATTGTACCTGTTTACTAAGTATTTGATGAAAAAGACTCAGATGTGTGGGGTGAGAAAAAAGACAAGTCCAGGATGTCTCAGGTTTGCTGTTTGTTGGATGACTGGTTAGATGGCAAGAAAATGGAAAGGAACAGTGCTGGAAGTGAAATAGAATCACACTGAAAGATGAATTCTGTTTTGTCCAGTATTGTTAGGTGATGGCTCGTGGGCACAACCCACTGGAGGTTATTCAGTAGGCAGCCAAAATATAGCTTTTGACAACAGAAGAGAGGTCTGGTTGGGAGATACAGATTAGGGAGTCATTCTTATTATAGGTATTTATTGGAACTTTAGGCTGTATAAAATAACCTAGGGAGAATATATATAGTAAGCCAAGAGCTTGAGACAGTTTCAAGAGAATATCAACATTTAATGGGTAGGTATTAGAAAAACCATTCCATTAAGTAACCTGGAAAAGATGGAGAATGGGGAACACATTGGTTGCATGGCTCTGGGGCAGAGACTTGAGAGTTCCAGAGTTCTTTATATGCATTTTCTACCAAGGCCCTCTTTTCAGCCTCAAGGCTGGCCCCTTTCCAGTGTACTTGGTGCCTGTGAGTCAGCTCATTTCCATAAAGTCAGCTCATTTCCATAGAGTGTAGAGATTACGACCTACCGTGGACTTTGGAACCAAACTGCCTTTATTTGAGTCCTGACTCTGCCACTTATTAGCTGTGTGACCTTAGGCAACTTCCCTAACCTTTTTGTGCTTCAGCTCTTATATCTGTCAATTTAGGTATGATCATATCTATATTGTGAGGATTAAATTAGTTAATATGTATAAAGTACCTAGAATAGTGTCTGGCTTATAGTAAACACTATATAAACTTAGCTGTTATTGTCACTGTCGTCATTATTGTCCCTCCAAAGGCTCTTTAGATTGAGGCTTCTTCCATCTTGCTAAGTCAGTTATTGCTTCTCTACCTGTACTCTAAAAATATGTTGAAACCTCCTCTCCACTGATATTTCTCTCCTATGTTCTATAATCTTGTGGGTGAGTACTTTTAGAATTCCTTTTAGTGGTGTTTTAAGGAGGAAGAGGAGAGAAATGCTGGTAACCAAACTTCCTATAATACTCTGTGTTCTTTTTTTATATGAGTTTGTTACATTGATTTCTGTGAAGCTACATTAATTTTTTATTGAAATAATTTGTAACTAGATAATTACAATTTTATGTTTTAAAAGCCTTCTATCCTTTTTCCCTTTTAGACATCCTGTTCCCAGGAAGTTAGCTGTCTTTTTTCCTGAATTTTGAAGATCTGTTTTCTTAACATCTAGCATACTGCTGTATGACGGTGCCTCTCAGTTCTCAACAGATTCCCATCATTTTACTTATATAATCAGTTCTTCCATGTGTATCAGCTTGAAGCAGCCATTTCCTTATTCACTCACAGTATTTTCTGAGTGAAGAAACTGTCATCAGATTAGATTAGGAATTTGTCAGGTGCTCTGCTTTGAGCCTCATGTAATTTAGTAGAGATCCAAATAATCCAAGTTTGTCTACCCTACTAAAAACTTACATGTAGGTAGCACTTTGTAGATTACACTTGATTTTTATCATAGTCTCCTGAGCTAAGGTACGTATTACACCTATTTTATGAATTAAGGAGAGTTTCAGTGGTTTATACAAGTGCTCACATATAGGTATGTCGCGGACGCAGAGTTTGAACCAAGATTCTGTCTCCTAATCAAATTCCTTTCTACTCTATCCCTTCTCAGTACTTACTCCTGTAAGTTTTGTGATCCGTTGCAGTAACAGATCATTTCCTTTCTCCCTGACTAGGCACACCATGTCGATACTGTATTACTTCCATTTTTCACCCCATTTTACTTGGCTACCTGCCTTAGGCTTGTAGATATTTTCTTCATCTATAGAGCAGGGTTTCTCAGCTGTGGCACTATTGACATTTCATATCAAATAATTTGGGGGGCTGTCCAGTGCCTTGTAGGATAGTTAGTGGCATCTTTGCCCTCTACACACCAGATACCAGTAGCACTCCCTGCCACCCCACAAGTTGTGACAACCAAAATGTCTCCAGATATTGCCAGATGTCCCCTAAAAAGCAAAATTTGTTTGTTGCCGTAGTAAGTAAACACCCCAAAATGTCAAGTAGTATTCTTGATCCTCTCCTTGCTTGATCTATTCTCAATCTTAGAAAAACATCTGGTTTTATAATTTTATCTGGACATTTTTTCTCCGTAGCCATTATGATCAGAGATTTAAATCTCTGCAAACATGTTCTTCCCAGTGTTTATGATGATTATACTCCATCCATGTCAAGAACTCATCATTTGAAATCTCATAACAGAAAATCAGATCCTGTTTTGTGATGGTTTCGTTCTAGAGAGACATTCATTTCCCTTGCTCTTTTCTATTCCAAAGCTCCAATTCTCATTTGAAAAAGAAAAAAAAAGCAGCCTCTTTATACCCAAGTGGATAATTCTTGCTTAGATCAAGAATTCTCAGGGTTCTTCTCAGGGTTCATCTAGATTTTTTTTATTGTTCTTATATGAAACTATAGATGGAAGTTTTTTGCTCAGCAGGTTTGAAAAATCTCAACAGTCTCTTCCTTAACATCCCAGATGGGATATGAGCCAATGAGATGGAACTCTGTTCTGTTTGGCTCAAAGGGGAAAGAAAAAGAAAGAAATGAACTAATACAAGGATTAGTACAGGAATTGTTGAGCAGGTTTGATAAATCTCAGAAGACTCTCCTTCACATCCTGAGTAGGATAAATGGCCCTAAAAATGGTATCCCTTTCAGCAGGCAATAAAAGGAAAAGACAGGAATGGTTGCTTGAAGGAATTGGTTTTGTTTTAGATTGGAGAGATTTGAACATGTATATAGACTGAAAAGAAGGAATTAGTGAAGGGAAAATAAATTGAAGATCTAAGAGAGAGGGAAAAGATCAAAGGTTTCAGAGTCCCCGAGAAAATGGGGGACTAGAGATACCAGCAGGCTAGAGGGGAACTAAGGGTGGTTATTTACTCCACTGAAACAAGGAGAAGGATGAAGTAATCAATAACAGCAAAGAAAAGACTGTGAGGTGAAGAGAAGGAAACCTTCCCTTGAGGATAATTTTGGGGTCCACAATGTATTTATTTAAATTATCCACTAATAGAGTGAAGGTACATTTACAGTCTGGAAAATGATGAGTGTTTAGAATAGCTGCTGTGGGGAAATAGGAATGAGGAAGAAAAGATTGCCAATTGACAAAGGGTTAGGAAAAGCCAGATAGCAATGTTTTATAATGAATGGATCTAATTTATTTAGTTATGTGACTGTCTTCAGCATTGCAGCCTACAGAAGCTTGCGCACGCAAGCGCGCGCGCACACACACACACACACACACACACACACACACACACACAGTTGGTTTAACATGTGCTTAATTGACAAGATGGGAAAGCAGAAGGTCATGGGTCTAGTGAGTGCTTGAGGAACCCTAACTGAAATGACTGATCACAGGATCCAGCATAGGTAGTTTAAGGCCCAGGAGAGGATGATCTACTGGGAGTATTAAAAAGTATCAGTAAATTGGTGGTCACAATAAGGGTGAAGAGCAGGATCCATGAAAGAAATGAAAAGCTAGTAGAATGCTGTCAGAGAGGAGTTTTGGATCTTGTAGATATAGTTATTTCTGATTGTATGGGTGTCCAAAGTATGGCTGAGTAAATAAAAGGTAGAGTAGCATTAACAAAAATGATACCGTTTATTTATCATTTAATTTTGTATAATTACCTTTTTTTTTATTTTTGAGAGCACATGAGTGGGGTAAGAGCAGAGAGAGGGGGACAGGATCTGAAATAGGCTCTGTGCTGACAGCAGAGAGCCAGATGCAGGGCTTGAACCTATGAACCATGAGATCCTGACCTGAGTTGAAGTCGGACACTACCAACTGAGCCACCTAGGTGCCCCACTTTGTATAAGTATCTTATTTAATTCCCTACCACAACCCAATGAGATATATAGATATGCCTCATTTTACAGTAGAACTTACCCAAAATCATATAGATGGTCAGTGATGGAGCCAGGATTAGAACCTAGGTCTATCTGACACTAAAGCCCATGCACTTAACCACTATACTATGTAGCCTTTTCATAGTAAATGTAATCATGGGAAGGTCAGAGGATTTAGAAGGACCTCAAAGATTATTACAGGGTTTAAAAAGCAAACTTTGGAATTAAAGAAGTAGAAAAGAATCTTTCCCCTTTTTAAAGCAACAAGAGAAAATGTATTCCTATGTGGTGTGAAAGAAAGAGCATTGTACTTAACCAATATCCCAAGATGGAATGTCAGGCCTACCACTCACCAGCTGTTTGACTTTAGAGAAGTCATAGAAACTCTGAACTAATTTCCTTATCTGTAAAGTAAGAACGATAGTAAAAATAATTTAGCAACATGATAAAAAAATAGCTGTTCATCTAATTTCTCAGCACTAATTTGAGAATTAAAAGTGGGAGTGGATATAAAAAGTAAATATACAAATGGTTGTTTCCATGGGAAAGGGCAAGGAGTGTCAACAAATTCAGTTGTGCATATCCAACATTTAGACCTTTGTCTTCAGAAAAGCAAATAGGATCAAGAAGTCTCCTTAAGACTGATAATTTAGGGGCGCCTGGGTAGCTCAGTCAGTTGGGCGGGCAACTTTGTCTCAGGTCATGATCTCACGGTTTGTGAGTTCGAGCCCCACACCGGGCTCTGTGCTGACAGCTCAGAGGCTGGAGCCTGCTTCAGATTCTGTGTCTTCTTCTCCCTCTCGGCCCCTCCCCCACTCCTGCTCTCTCTCTGTCTGTCTCTCTCTCCCTTAAAAATAAATAAACATTTAAAAAATAATTTTAAAAAGACTGATAATTTAATATTTCTGTGGGGTTTTTATTTTATGTAGGTATATGTTCAATGCTTTACCAAGTAATTTAAAATTGTGTTTCCTGCTACTAGGCATTAATATTAACCGAGGCCTCCTGTGCTTGGGAAATGTAATCAGTGCTCTTGGAGATGACAAAAAGGGTGGCTTTGTGCCCTACAGAGATTCCAAATTGACTCGACTGCTTCAAGGTAAGCAAGCCCAGAGTGCCTCTAAGAATAAGAGAGTAACTCAGAGTAATAGTGCTGAGAAGGTGAAGACAGGATCAGTAAACAGATTTTTGGATTATCCCATACAGAGCTGTCTAACTGATAAATCGGAAAGAGACCTGTTGGCAAGCAGGCTTGTAAGATAATGGAAAGATGTCTTCATAGATTGCTTTGAGAGCCAAGAAATCTACAGAATGCCAAGTGAACTTAGTAGTTTATAACCGAAAAATGAACTTGATTACTGTTTATTAGTACTTGATAAGCAGAATTCCCTGAAGAATTAAAACCTACCTAGAGGGGGCATCCTAAGAATGTTTAATTACAACAGTGGCTCCCTAACTTAATTGGGCTAGCCCCGAGTTATTTTAACCCAACTAACTGCTGAAATCACAGTCTTACAAACGGGGACACATGGAATAGGATTCTAAACTATATCATTTACACATCAAAAAATCTTAGTATTTTTACTAACAAGAAATTTGCAGATTATTGAGAATTTTTTTCTTAGAGCTCTGAGTTTGAAGACACTGACCTAAATGGACAGCTTTACTTGCATCCTGCTTGTTTGATTTTATTTCCTCCTGTTGTTCTTTTTCAGATTCTCTAGGAGGTAATAGCCATACTCTTATGATAGCCTGTGTGAGTCCTGCTGACTCCAATCTAGAAGAAACATTAAATACCCTTCGCTATGCTGACAGAGCAAGAAAAATCAAGAACAAGCCTATCATTAATATTGATCCCCAGACGGCTGAACTTAATCATCTGAAGCAACAGGTAAAAGGGTAAAAGGGTAATAAAACAGGTAAAATGGGAAACATTTTAAGTATGTGAATGGAATGATAGAGCTTCTGTTTCTCAGCTTCTCCTCTACCAGAAGTTTAGAGATGTTAGCTAAGCATTCTTTTGGTTTGGGAAAATCTTAAAGTAATTCCTGTTAACATGTTTATTGTCATATTTAAGATTTGGGGGTGGCATTGGAGATTTCACTGATAAAAAAGTGAGCAAGAGAGGTAGACAAGAATCAGATCTCAAAAGTCCTTACATGACCTCTTAGAGAATTTGAAATTCAACCAGAAAGCTGTGGGAAGCTATTGAAAGATTTTAAGTAAGTGGGCTACATGGTGATATGTGTGCTTTTGGGAGATCACTCCAGCAAGTATACAGAAAGTAGATTAGAAGTAGGTATAACTTGAAGTAGGAAAACAAATTACACTAGTACCCCCCTTATCCATGATTTCACTTTCCATAATTTTAGTTGCCTGTGGTCACCAATGGACTAGAAGCAGGTGATTCTCCTCACGTACTGTCAGAAGGTTAATAGTAGCCTAACACTACATCACAGTGCCTATGTCATTCACCTCACTTAGACACTCACCACACAAACATTTTATCATCTCATATCATCACAAGGAAAAGGGTAAGGACAGTACAATAAGATATTTTGTGAGGGGAGATCACACTCACATAACTTTTATTATAATATATTATTATAATTGGTCTATTTTATTTTTAGTTATTGTCAGTCTCTTACTCACCTAATTTATAAATGAACCTTTATCATAGGTATGTATGTATGGGAAAAAGCATGTATATATAGAGTTCAGTACTAACCACAGTTTCAGGCATCCACCGGGGGTCGTGGAACATATCCCCCACAGATCTACTCTAGGCTATCATAATAACCCAGTTGAGAACTATGGCCTACACTAAAGACAGTAGCTGTAGAAATAAAGAGGAGAGGGGGCACCTGGGTGGCTCAGTCAGTTAAGCGTCTGGCTTCGGCTCAGGTCATGATCTCATGGTTCATGGGTTCGAGCCCCGTGTCGAGCTCTGTGCTGACCACTAGCTCAGAGCCTGGAGCCTGCTTCAGATTCTGTGTCTCCCTCTCTCTGACCCTCCCCTGCTCATGCTGTCTCTCTCTGTCTCTCAAAAATAAAGAAAAACATTAAAAAAAAAAGAAATAAAGAGGAGGGTACAAATTAGAAAGAAAAGAACCCAAGGGGGTAGAATGCCTAGAGCTTGCTTGGTAACAAATTTGATGTGTAAGGGTCATTAGGGAGAATCAAGGTTGTTCTCAGGTTTCTTGCTTGGACAACTGATTAAAGTGGTAGTACCACCAATCATTGAGTCAGGGAATACAGGAGGAAAAACAGGGTCAAGGGGAAAAATTAAACAAAAAACTAACTATTTGTAACCACAGTGAAAAACATGGGTGGATCTCATAAAAATAATGTGTGTGAAAGAATCCAGACACACAATGGAAATGATGAAATTCAGTTTGGCACATTTTGAACTTGAGGAACTTGGGGAACATGTAAGTAGAGTTGTTCAAACATAGCTGGCCATTTGGGTTTAATGTAGAGAGGTCTGAATTGAAGATACAGATTTGAGGGCCATTAGCATTTAGATGGAATCTGAAATTATTATAAAATGGATGAGATCAAATGGCACATTCAAGGTACTCACTAAATATTTGCTGAATGAGTAAATGGCCAGGAAGAGAAGAAGGCCAAAGACAGAACTCTGGGGGAACAGCAGTTTTTAAGGAATGAGGAAAAAAAGGAAGACAAAAAAGAGAGACTAAGAAGAAGCCAACAGGTAGGAAGAAAAACAGTGATATCATGGAAGACAAGGAAAGAAAGTTTCAAGGACCAGCAAAAGTACAAAGTTATTTTTTAAAAAGTAGAAATTTATAAAGAAGTGTAAAGTAAAATAAAGACTAAAAAGTGTCCATTGGCTTTTTTTTAATCAACAAGGAGGTTATTGGTGACTTCAGTGAGAAGAGCTTTAGACTGTTGTAGGATGGACAGTGAATGCTAGATAAGGAAGTGGAAGAAGTTGGTAGGCTCTTCTTTCAAGAAGGCAAAATGAAAGAAGGCAATAGCTAGGTAGTCAAGAGTCAAGGGTCAAAGGATATAGGTCTGTTTGTCTTTAAAAATGTGGAAGAGGCGGGGCCCCTGGGTGGCTCAGTCAGTTAGGTATCTGACTTTAGTTCAGGTCATGATGGTGCAGTCTGTGGGTGCTGACAACTCAGAGTCTAGAAAGGCTTGGGGCATGCTGGGTGGCTCAGTCAGCGCATCTGACTCTTGATTTTGGCTCATGTCATGATCTCACGGTTTGTGGGATCAAGCCCTGCATCGGGCTCTGCTGAGCATGGAGCCTGCTTAGGATATTCTCTCTCTCTCTCTCTCTCTCTCTCTTTCTCTCTCTCTCTTTGCTCTTCCCCTCCCCTGCTCACACAGTATCTCTCTCTTTCTCCCCCCACCCTCTCTCTCTCTCAAAATAAATAAACATTTTTATTAAAAGAATGGAAGAGACTTGAGCAAGTGAAAGAACCAGTTGGGAGAGACTAAAACTGAGTATGGGGACTAGTTGCTAAGGTATCTTCTCCAAGTAAGTTGAGATCCTGAGCACAAATAAAGCGGGATTTGCTTTTGACTGTAGAGGGGATACCTGCCACCAAGACTAGAAGAAACAAAATTGGGATAGGAAGAATACAGTGACAATAATTTAGAGAGAAGAGAAGGAAAATTGAGAGATTTTAACTTTAAACTTCTCGGTGTAGTTGGAAACAAGGTCATCTTCTAAGAGCAAGCAACCAGATAATAGGGTAGAGGGACTGAAGAGACCACAAAGGCTTGAAATCATGGAAATGGAAGAGGTAGTGGACTAGGAGCATGCATTTGTGGTGGTATAAATATAACTGGTTGTGTAACAGCTCAGTAGCTCTGGTAGAGGAGATGAGAAGGTGAGTAGTTAGATAAACCCAGGCTTGTAGGAGTCAAGTTTTCTTACTTTCCAGGGTACTCTTTCCATTGGGAATCTAGTATTTCCCAACTGTCTAGTGCTCACTCCATTTCTGTCCTTCCTCCTTGGTGATGATAGCTACTATTCAGTGAGTCTGAAGCTTCCCTTCCCTTTTTTTCCCCAATCTCCTTCCGTCCTAGGGGTCACTGTACAAAATACAAGTAGTTACCTGTTAACAGTATCATCTCAGTTATAAAATACCATACTCAGTTCTGCCCCTCCATTTTCTTTCATGTGTATTTCTATTGCCAAAAACGCTCTTCTTCCTAGTCATTTATTTGTTCATTCATTCCAACAATAAATATGTAGTGATACCATTATGTCCCAGGTATTGTGTTGGGACACTTTGTTGAGCAAAGCAGACACAGTTTCTGCTTTCGTGGAACTTACTGCCTAATTAGAGTGACAAACACCAAACACGTAATCATACCAACATATCATTTTAAAATGAGGTAGTGTGCTATGTAGGGTACTATGACATTATGGAACAAAGTCATCTGTTAAATATCCAAGCTGAGGAAGCTTCCCTGAGATAGCAACATGTAAGCTGAGATCGCAGGGACTGAGTAGGAAAAGAAGGAAAGAAAATAAGGAAGAGGCATCCAGGGAGAAGAAAAAGCGTATGTAAAAGTGTAGTGGTTAAGAGCATTTACACTGCAGTCAGACTGCCCACATTCAAATCCTGCCTTTATAACTCACTGGCTATGTACTTTGGGCAAGTTCTCTGTGCCTCGGTTTCCCTATCTATAAAATGAGAATAATTATACCTGCTTCATAGGGTTTTTGTGAGGGTTAGGTGAATTAATACATGGAAAGCACTGAGAACAGTGCCAGACATATACCAAGTCTGAAAAGGTTCTGATTTAGGAAGGCATATAGTGCCCTTGAAAAACTGACAGACTGGCAGAGTGGCTAGAGTGGAAGGAGTCAGGAAAGAGTATTCTAATATGAGACTAGAGAAGAAGCAGAGACCTCATCAAGGCCTCATCGACTATGTTAAAAATGATCTTAAGTGGGGTGGTAATACTGACAATTAATGTTTTTAAAAGATGGGCTGGCTGCTGTGTGGAAATGGATTATAGTGGAATGGATTCATGGAAGCCACTTAAAGAAGTTACTACAGTGTGTGTCACCTGGGTCGCTCAGTTGTTTAAGCATTGGCTCTTGGTTTTGGCTCAGGTCATGATCTCACAGTTTCATGACCGTGTCTGGCTCTGTGCTGGCAGCGTGAAGCCTGCTTGGGACTCTCTCTCTCTCCTTCCCTCTCTGTTCCTCCTTTGCTCGCGTGGTCTCTCTCTCAAAATAAATAAATGAACTTTAAAAAAAATTTTAAAAAGAAGTTAATACAGTGGTCTAAGAGAACTAAATGGTGGCTTAGACTTAGGGTGGTGGTGATGGTGATGGAGAGAAATGACCAGTGGCTTAGATAAGGGCATGAGGGTTCAACAACCAAATTTCTGGCATGTGAAGCTGCATGTTCACTGACCTTGAGTGCACTAGAAAAGGACCAGGTTTGGGGATAGCAGGCAGCTAAGTGAAAATATTAATTAAGTACATAGTTGAATAAAAAGCCCTAAATTCAAAAATATTTGTGTTTGAGATAAATTTGGGAATCCCCCATTTACAGATGGTAATTGAAACCATAGCTAGAGATGAGACTTTAAGGAGAGAGTATAAAGCAAGAAGACTGATACTGAGCTTTGAGGATTTATCATCTAAAGGACACTTGGTGTAAAGATTAACGAAGAAAGAGCCTTAGAAGATCAACTAGAAGAGTAGAAGGAAAAGGAAAGGATGGTATCTGGTAAGCCAAATGCTACCAAACAGTCAAGTAAAATGAAGACTGAAAAATACACATCGGATATAGTGACATGCAGATCATTGGTGACCTAAACAAGAGTTATGTCAGTGGGTGCTGTGGGCAGAAATCATATTCTAATAGGCTGAACAGGTGAGAGAGATGAATAAAAGGAAATGGAGGCAACAGGTATGTAATGTGCTCTCAAACTTTGTGAAGGAGAGAAATAGGGCAAAAGAGATAGGAAGTGGGATTGAGAAGGGTGCTTTTGTTTTGTTTTAAGATGGAAGAGACTTGAACATGTTTTAATCTTAATAGAAAGGATCCTGTAGAAAGGGAGACGTAGAAATATAGGAGAGAGGATAACAGTATGATTCATCAGGAGGCAAGAAGAGTTTGAGATTCAAAGCACAAGCAAGGAGACGGAGGTGGAACAACTCCTCTTTCATCATAGGAAGGAATGAGAGAGGATGAATGCACATGTACTCTGGTTTAAGAGCCAGTCCCAAGAAGCCTCCTTTTGACTGTTCTGGAATTTTATTAATATTTGCTTCTTCTCAGAGCCCTAAAGTACTTAACCGTACTTTATGAATTCACATCTTCTGTCTTGTATTGTCTCTTACTATTTCAGGCCATAGGCTTGTCTTTGTCAACTAGATTATAAACTTGAGAATAAAACACAAGAGTTTATTCTTGTATCCCCCTCACATTACCTAGCCCAGGGCTGAGTGTGCTTTAAAAAAAACAGATGCTTAAGAGGTGCCTGGGTGGCTCAGTTGGTTAAGTGTCCAACTTGGACTCAGGTCATGATCTCGTAATTTATGGGTTCGAGCCCAGTGTTTGAGTCTGTCTGTCTGTCTGTCTGTCTGTTTCTCTCTCTCTCTCTTTCAAAAACAAATAAATAAACTTAAAAAATTTAAAAATTTTTAATGATTATTTATTTTTGAGAGAGACAAAGTGTGAGTGGGGGAGGGGCAGAGAGAGAGGGAGACACAGAATCCAAAGCAGGCTCCAGGCTCTGAGCTGTCAGCACAGAGCCTGACACTGGGCTCGAACCCATGAACTGTGAGATCATGACCTGAGCTGAAGTCGGAGGCTTAACCGACTGAACCACTCAGGCACCCCAATCTAAAAAAATAGAAACTTCGTCTTAAAAATAGAAACTCAGTAAAAAGTCATTAAGATGTATGCTTAGGTAAAAGGAACAACTCCTGTTCTAAGTACTAGCTATTCATATAGTGCTGTTTGTACTTTTATCACTAAATTGTCAACCTTGATGATTTCTGTAAGGCCTAAGATATGCCTTAGATTTCATAGGTATTGAGTATAATTACTCTATGGCTAATTGTAGTAATTTAGCTGACAAGGGATAAGTAGCTTTTGATTGGTGATCAGCTTACTGTTTTTCTTTGCTTTTTCCAGGTACAACAGCTACAGATCTTGTTGCTACAAGCCCATGGAGGTACACTGCCTGGATCTATAAAGTAAGAGTCATAGATTAATTTTATTATTTAAAAAAATTTTTAATGTTTACTTATTTTTGAGAGAAAGAGAGAGACAAAGTGTGATTCGGGGAGAGACAGAGAGAGGGGGAGACACAGAATCTGAAACAGGCTCCAGGTTCTGAGCTGTCAGCACAGAGCCCAACGTGGTGCTTGAACTCACAGACCATGAGATCATGACCTGAGCCAAAATCAGATGCTTAACCAACAGAGACACCCAGGTGCCCCCCCCTTTTTTTAAATTTTTTTAAAGAGTCATGGATTAATTTTACATGTATATTCTTGCAGAGGCCATTTCTTCTGATGGTTGTTTTTCCCTGATAGACTAAAGTTTCTGGTAGCACTTGGCATCAAGGTAGGGATCTTGCCAAACGTACTACTTAGCTTTGAGGCAACCTGATGTGAGAACGGGCATAGGTTCTGGCCTCAGAAATTTATTAATTGGGATTCTACTGTGAGGAAGAGTGGTTTCTTCTCCCCCATTTGTGTATTTGATTACTTATTTATATCCATATAGACTCATGGGTATTTATTTGAATCTATGGGCTAACATCCAATTCTATCATTATTCATTTTATTACTCAGATTGTTTGTGCTTTGTCCAATAGGCACTCCTTCAGGGTGGTTCTTCTGTTCTTCAAATACACCCTCTAGGGTTTTTTTTCACCCTCTAGTTTTTAAGCATTTGTACCAAATGTTTCACACCCGTTTTGTATTTTCCTTTCCCCAGTTCTAGAATCAACCATATCTCAAAAGAGCCCTGATTTTTTTTTTATTTGAAAATAATGTTTAGAAACCCAATCTGGGTGCTGGGTATGCTTGTTGTTACTGGGGTGTCACTGCTTCTAGGCCCTCTCAGTGGGTAGAGAGGAAATATCTGTATGTCTAATAGTGCACACATATGCTCATTATTTATATTTTTATATTTGTCTCTCTATATATTAAAAGCCATGATTTTATACCAATACCTTTGATTTCAGTCCAACACTACAGGGTTCATTTTAGCCTTCCTCCTCCCCCTATTTATAACTTCTTTTTCCAACAGTGAGACACAAGCTCTCATTATCTGCAATCTATTTACTTATTTGTTCTGTTCCAGGATACACATACAGTATTTTCAGAATTGCTAGCCCATACCCCTGTGAGAAACACTTTTATGAACTAGATTACAGCATTTATGTACAGTTCTTTTTGTCTTTAGGCTTAGAGTGTCCAGGCAAGATACTGTTTCTCACAGTTACTGTTTGTATTCCATTTTGGGTTCCCCCTATGTCTTGGTTGGTTTCGTTTGTATATTTCAGGTATGCAAAGGGTATAGAAAATATTATCATGCTTTAAGAGTCAAAGTTATACAAAGAAGAAATACTCAGAGCAGAGAAATGTAAATGAAAACCACATTGAAATATCACCATACACCTGTTAGGATGGCTAATAGTAAAAAAAAACCTGAATAACAAATGTTGGCAAGGATGTGGAAAAATTAGAGCCTTTGTGCACTGTTGGAGGGATTATAAAATAGTATGATTGCCATGGAAAACAGTATGAAGGTTCCTCAAAAAGTTAAAAATAGGAGTAGCACATGATCCAGCAAAACACTTCTGGGTATATGTCCAAAAGAATTGAAAGCAGGGTCTTAAAGAGAAATTTGCAGACCCATGTTCATAGCAGCACTACCTCCAATGGCCAGGAAGGGGAAGCAACACAGATGTCCATCAGCGGATGAATGGATAAACAAAATGTGGCATGTACATATAATGAAATATTATTCAGCCTTAAAAAGAACAGAAATCCTATTACATGTTACAGCATGAATGAAACTTGAGGACATTATACTAAGTGAAATAAGCCAATCACAAAAAGATACTGTATGATTCTACTTATATGAGATACTTAGTCAAATTCATAGAAGCAGAAAGTAGAATGGTAGTGACCCAGGATTAGGGGTGGGAAAGGGCGAAAGGGGAGCTGTTTAATGGGCAGAGGGTTTCAGTTTTACAAGATAAAAAGGTTCTGGAAATCTGTTTCATAACAGTGTAAATATACTTAAAACTACTCAACTGTACACTTAACAGTGGTTAAGATGTTTTTACCACAATTAAAAAAAGAAAAAGAAAAACCCACAACAGAACTAGAAGAAAACATAGGCAAAGGTCTATGTGCATACAGGTAAAGGTGAAAAACAGTGTAGAAATAAAAGCAATGGCAGAAAACTATAAAAGAATAGACCGGCGGAGGGGGTGGGTGGGAACAGGGAGTTGTTTAATGACTATGGAGTTTCAGTTTTTTGCAAGATGAGAAAGTTCTAGAGAGCCATTGCACAATAATGTGATTACACTTTATTGAACTGTATACTTAAAAAATGGTTACGATGGTAAATTTTATGTTAACATGTTTTTTACCACAATATGTTTCGTGAAATGTCATTCCATCTTCATCCCTACTACCCTATTCCCATTTTGCACCCTTATTTATACCACTATTGTCCCTCCTCCATATTGAATCAATCTCATTAGTTTCTGGTCTAGCTTTCCTATATTTCTCATCTACAAATGAGCATATACCTGTTTTTTTCATATCCTCTTCTTATATGACTGGTAATATGCTATAGATAGTCTTTGTGGCTTTGCTCTTTTCAGCATTGCCTGGAAATCATTTCTTATCAGTTTATAAAAGCCTTCCTCATTCTTTTGTACAGCTGCATGCTTCTCTTACTGTACATACTAATTCATCCTCTTTCTTATGTATGGGCATTTAGGTTTGTTTCCAGTATTTTGTGATTACAAACATACTGCAGTGAATAACCTTGTGTTATTCTCAGTTCTCATATGGTTAGTAACTTATCTTCAGGGTAGATTTCCAGAAGTGGGATTGCCGAGGCAAAAGGTAAGTGCATGTGTGAGTTTGTTAATTATTGCCATATTCCCCCTCCAAAAGGGTTACGCCAATGTGTATTCCCAGTGGCAGGGTGTGACAGTGCTGTTTCCCCACGATCTCACCAGCAGAATATGTTGTTGGGCTTCTCAATTTTTTGCCAATCTGATAGGTGAGAAATACTATCTCAGTATCTTGTCTTAATTTTCATTTCTTTATCAGTGGATCTCAGCATTTTTTTCCAGGGCCACTTTTATCTCTTTTTCTGGTGAATTGTCTGTTCATATGTCTCATTTTTCTATCAGGTTTTTTTTTTTTTTGATCCTTTGGCCCTTTTTGAAAAAACTGTGGTAAAAGATACATAAAATAAAATTTACCATATTAACTATTTTTAAGTATACAGTTCAATGGCATTAAATGCATTCAGTCTTGTACAACCATCACCACCATCTTGCACAACTGAAACTCTGTATCCGTTAAACAATAACACCCCAATTTCCCTTCTCCCCTCAGTCCTGGCAATCACCATTCTACTTTCATTTAATTATTTTAAGCACCTCATATGAGTGAAATCATACAATATTTGTCCTTTTGTGATTGTCTTGTTTCACTTAGCATAATATCTTCAGGTTTCATCCATGTAGTAGCATTGTCAGAATTTCCTTTCTTTTAAAGGCTGAATAATGTCCCATTGTATCTGTACACCACATGCTGTGTATCTGTTCATCCTTCATTCGACTCAGGTTGCTTCCACCTTTTGGCTATTGTGGATATGCTGCCATGAGTGTACAAATGTTTGAATTTCTTCATATGCTTGCCAAACACTTGCTACTTTCCACTTTAAAAAAAATAAACTTTTTCTAGAGTTTACTTATTCTGAGAGAGACAGAGAGAGGGTACAAGTGGGGGTGGGGCAGAGAGAGGGGGTTACAGAGGACCTGAAGCAGGCTCCGTGCTGACAACAGATAGCCCAATGTGGGGGTCAAACTCAACTGACCACAAGATCGTGACCCGAGCCGAAGTCAGAGCTTAACTGACTGAGCCACCAGACACCCGTCAACTTTTTGGCTAACATGAATTATGCTGTTATGAACATTTACTTGCAAGTTTTTGTACAGACATTATTGGATAGATATCTAGAAGTAGAATTTCTGGGTCATATGTTTAACTTTTTAAGAAACGACCAAACTCTTTTCCAAAGTGGGTATGGTGTTTATATTCTCATGCTTCTGGATCCTGATTCATAATTAGAATGCCTTTCCCTATACCAAGGTTAAAGAAGAATTTGTTTCCTTCTAGTACTTACGTTGATTTTATCTTTTGCATTTCATATTTTCATTTGGAGCTTATTCTTATGTAGTTGTGAGCTTATTTTCTTTTAATATCCTTATTTTCCATAACTCTTAATCATTTTTTTCTTATTATGAAAGGGATATGTTGCTTCTTGTAGGACATTTAAAATGACAAGCGTAAAGACTAAATCTTAAGGGGCGCCTGGGTGGCTCAGACGGCTAAACCTCCGACTTAGGCTCAGGTCAGATCTCACGTTCGTGGGTTCGAGCCCCGCGACAGGCTCTGTGCTGACAGCTAGCTCAGAGCCTGGAGCCTGCTTCCGGTTCTGTGTCTCCTTCTGTCTCTGCCCCTCCCCCTCTCATGCTCTGTCTCTTTCTGTATCAAAAGTAAATAAAACATTAAAAAAAATTTTTTTAATAAAAAAAAGACTAAATCTTAAAACTGCCATAATTTTACCACCCAGAGATGACCACTCATCTCTTTATAAATTTCCGTCTTTGGGTAACTTAATCTTGGTTTCCTGATAATATTTTAAGAATATTGAGTAAAGAAATGGAGGAAAGCTGGGTTCCCTTAAAGGGTCTCTTAAAGACCTATTCTAGTTTAACCAGTTTAGAAGCAATTGGCCCATCTTCCTTTCCTTTCAGTTTAGCGCAGACCTGTTTTATGTAAGACAAGGTTAATGAACACAAAACTAATAAAAACTATTCTATTCTAACCCGGAATATACTACAGGATATAGTCTCAGCTACACAAGTAATAGATTCTAAGAAAGAGTTGATGAATCAAACAGTGAACTCACCTGTTCAATGTTTTACAGAAAAATAAAGATGCTACTTCTTTTCTCAAAAATGTATGTATTTTAAGAAACATTTCATAAAAGATTTCACAAAATGTACAGTTCATATACATGAACTTTTTTTTGCTTTTGTCTTAAGATTATTTTCTTTTCTTATTGAATGTGTGTCATGAATGCTTTTGCATTGACTTTCTGTGAGCGTCTGTCAATTTGCACATGCTCAGCTAACTTGAATTCCTAGCATAGACAATGAAATAGCCTGTGAAAGAGGAAACACTGGTGTTCCTTTGTATTTTCCCCCATTTAAAAAATCTTGGAAATTTTTAGGAGGGGAAAAGCTATGGAGTTAAAAGTGTCATTACTTTGGAGTTTGTCAATTTACATGAGGAAATATCAGAGCATTCTAAAATAAGACTAAATTTGCCAACAGTTTTTATTTATTTATGTATTTATTTATTTGTTTGCATTTTAGAGAGAGCACACGACTGGGGAAGAGGGACAGAGAGATAGAATCCTAAGCAGGCTCAGTGCTCAGTGCAGAGCCCAATGTGGGGCTCAATCCCATGACCCTGGGATCATAACCTGAGCAAGTCGGACATTCAACCAACTGAGCCACCCAGGCACCTCCATTTATTTTTTTATTTTTTGGTTTTTTTAGGTAGGCTTCATGCCCAGCATGGAGCCCAGTATGGGGCTTGAACTCACAACTGTGAGATCAAGACCTGAGCTGACATCAAGAGTCACATGTTTAAAAAAAAAAAAAGAGTCAAACATTTAACTGAGTGAGCCACCCAGGCGCCCCAATAGTTTATTTTTATAATCAACATTTTAATTGAACATTCTTTCATGAGAGTCTTAGTAAATTCTCAGTAGTATAACACGAGACCTATGGTTTGGCCTTGCTATTAAGTTTTTTATGAAAAGCATGCTACAGTTTTCTGTAAGAATTCCTGGAGGTCTTAAGCTGGGTGAGAGGGCATCTATTCCTGAAATCCTTTTCAATCCTTTATTGTGATTGAGAACAGATGTTCCCTGTCCTTTTTTTCCCCCTCTATATTATAGCCTTGACAAGTATTCATTTTTCCCCCTCAGTCTCCTTCAGATTCAAATCTTCATATTTCTTCTGATCTTTTTTCACCAGTCCTATTTTCCAGGCTTTTGAACAATTAATCCTAGTAGATTACCAAAAAATAAAACTGTACTTCTTGTTGGTCTTTTCAGTTAGTCTGGAAATGATATCAAGTAATCTGTATAAGTTCCAAAGGTTCTTATCTGTATGTATTCCTGCAAGCTACTTCATTCCCTCCCATCCACTCCTATTTGATATGGACACCATTTTTACCACCCACTTTAAGCAATTTAAAATTGATAGACAAATGAACAAGAGGTTTTGAGCAAGGCAGGCATTTAGAGGGAACACTTATTTATGGAGGGTTGTGAAATGTGCTCTCACTGGCCACTGGTCATTATATCAACTTTCTGACTTTTTAAATGCTATTTCCCTAAACTTCAGTAAATAGGCAGTTGTTGACTTTTGTTGAGGCTAAATTTCACCCTAAGCTTTGTCATTTCTACCTCCTCCATCCCTCTTCCCTGCTTCCCTAACCTTTAACGAGGGATTGAGGATGGGAAGAAGAGAGAGAACACCTATCTTAGCTACAGTTAGTGTTCACTTCTTAACTACATGGCACAAATAGAAATATCTTAAACTAAGAGCCAAGGGTAGAGGTTAGTCATTTTTGGTTCTGAATTATTACTGTCCCTCAAATCATTAATTCAGTGTATTTCAGACATAGGTTTATTATTCATTCAGTATACTACCTGACTGGAAGGACAGATTGGAATGGATGCACCTTTCCCCCAGACTTTTGGGGTTCATTTTAAACCAATCCCCCACAACCTAAAAGGCCTGTGGGGTATATTTTTATCCACCTTTGATATAGGTGTTATCAACAGGTATTTTTCTAATATCTTACTTTGTTTGTTTTAGTGTGGAACCATCAGAAAATCTACAGTCCCTGATGGAGAAGAATCAGTCCCTGACAGAGGAGAATGAAAAATTAAGTCGTGGTCTGAGCGAGGCAGCTGGTCAGACAGCCCAGATGTTGGAGAGGATCATCTTGGTGAGGACCCAAGACTTAAGCTACTAGCAATCTGGACATTTACTAGCTTTAGTTTCTGAAATATTTAACATGCTTCTAATTATGAGAGATAATTTATCTGGAAAAAAATGGATTAATATTACCATGTCCCCCATGGAGCCCCTCTAGGTTAAATACATGGACTTATGATCAAACATACAGAAAAGTTAAAAGAATTGTAGTGTGAGCACCTATATATCCATCACAAAGAATCCACATGAATCTTATTTTAAAGTAGATTTTTTCTAAAATGCCAGAGAGGAAAGAACTAGGTCCTTCTGTCACCTTAAGTACTACTTAATCTTTATCCATAGTACCAAGTAACTGTCCCCTCAGTAAAATTTTAGTTCTTCTCTATCTCCCTTCCTTTAATGTCATCACATTTCATACTCTGTCCCAACACCTGCCATGGTGAGATAGAACAGCTGGACAGCTGGGAAATTAATGTTAATTCTTTTACATATGGTTCATTTCTAAATAGTGGATAACTATGTAACTGATTACACCAGTTCTGTAACCTACTACCTGTCTGATAGTAACCTGGGTCAGTGCATGCTTCCTCTGTCGCTAACTTTATTTTTGCTAGTCTAAGTACAACTCAGTCTTTAATAGCACAACTATTGTCAAAAGCGAAAATGAGTTTCCACCAAAACGCAATTGAACATCTGTAATTTATGTACCTTCGCACATCAACATGCTCCCTAGTCAAGGAAGTGTAAGCTGCTTAATGATTCTTTAAAGGGGGCCAAATTCTATATCTATTTTGTATTACTAGGGAAAGGGTGAAAATGGGAACTAGAGGATTTTTATATACAGTTTTCTGTCTCCAGTGCTGCATTTTGTGCCTTGGAAGTAACTCTAGAGGCTGTGTCTCACACATACATGAGTGTGGCTGAGGTAACAGACAGTACTTGTTACTCTAGCCATATACCCATCTGAACTTTATAAGGCTGTCATAATGACTTTGTGAAGGCTTATTTTTTGATGTGCTGTCGGAACGTCACAACAAGCACAACATTTGAGTCCTATATAACCTGTCCTTCCCAAATCTGTCACAACATCTAGCATGTTAGAGATACTGTGATTAAAATAAAGTGAAAAATATCAATCCCCCTTCCCAAGACATAGCTTCCTCAGCCATTTCTTCTCCGCCACCATTCTTGTGCCTCACCCTTTTTCTTGCTTTCTTCTACTAAAACTAGCCTACCATAGCAGATAGTGTAACTTGGAAAAAAAAAAGCTCCACTCATATTCAGTGTGAGGCCCTTTTATGTTTTAAATGCCCTGATGCCGGGGCTAGGGAACAGTAGAGTGTAGGAGGCAGTTTAAAGTAAGTGGGTTTTTTGCAAACAGCAGGGAGTAGCATGCCAGGAAGTATTGCTTTTTCTCCCAATTGCAAAATTCTATATGAAATTAAGGCTTCACACTTCACACCATAGTCTGAGATTCATGGCAAGCATAAGACCCAGCTGCTTAGATGTTATTTTTAGTAGCTCATGTTGACTGAAGGGCTAATTTCCATGACTCTGTTAAAAAAATACATTTCTCACTAAATTACCAAAGCCCACTAAATCCTTTTATTATAGCAAAGGAACCAACCTTTCTACTTTGGTTTTAATCCATAGGAGTAAGAGAGAGGGCATAATTAGGTGAGGCTGTTAGTCATTGCCACTGATGATCTCCTGGGTCTCTGTTGCAGACAGAACAAGCAAATGAAAAAATGAATGCCAAGCTAGAAGAACTGAGGCAGCATGCAGCGTAAGTGTTAGACCAAATATTTGTTAGTGACCTATACCACCTTACTATGCAATCACCGACGTTCCAGCCTTTGCAGTATGATTAACCTTTGGGTTCCTTCATTTGAACTTTCAGCTGCAAAGTGGATCTTCAAAAGCTAGTGGAAACTTTGGAAGATCAGGAATTAAAAGAAAATGTAGAGACAATTCGTAACCTACAGCAAGTGATTACCCAGCTATTGGTAAGCCAAATAGGGGCGGTGTAGACAGACATATCGCTTTCATTTGTTTCTCTAGATGCATATAAACATATCTAACTTGTGCCTTTGGCTGAAACAACTAGATTGTGAGCTGTTTGAGGACAGAGATCATGGATCATTGGGTATGATCTGAATACTGAACTTATTAAATCAGAACACTCCTAGGTTACATATGTAATGGCACATCAGTGTCTTAGTACTCTAATCAAACACTGGAAGCAGCAGCATCGCGGTGCAAGATTGCCTGGTAACATGGGCAGCAGGCATTGATTTGCTGTCCTTTTCGGTGTAGTCTAACTTAATAAGAGACCTTGTACTGTACCTCGATCTTAAGTAAGCTGGGTTCTAACAGCTTAGAGCAACCAGGGAATACCATAGCTCTCTTTTATAACCAGTAATTAATTAGTCTGAATGATCATTCTGTAAGTCCCCATTTTTATTTATTGTTAGAACTGTTATAGTAGTTGTGGGTGGGCTTGGGCGGCAGGTATTTGTTATTTTTCCCAGAAGAAAAATTCCTACAATCATTCCACCCTATAAACCTCTTTTATTTTTGTTGTTCCTTCTCTATCTTAGCCCTCAGACATATATATGCTTCTTTTTTTAATTGAAGTCATATTATGTTAAGGGGCCATGGTTGGTTTTGTTCCTATTATACCTCTTGTTCATCATTCTGAAGCCATGACATGTCTGTAAATGACTGGTGGTAATTTCTAGCTTTTAGGCAGAGGCTTTAACTTTAACAGAATGGTGGTAAAATCTCAGGTAAATCTCAGGTCTTACTCACTGTTTTCTAGAGTTGTCAAAAGGGTATCACAAAATCATCTACACCTATATTTTACTCTTAAAGATTCCTTTAAAAATACCATACAGTATTGTGGGAGGAAGGGTTAGGATGAGTTGCAATAAGTTAAATGAGTAAATTCCCAAAAGACTTGAGAACAGTGTTTTAGAATAAGTAGTGCTGTACAAAACTACCACGAGCAGTGCAACAGGACAGTTCATTTATCCACCAAACAGGCCACAGTAGTTGAGAACCTGGGCCCCAGACCCAGACACACTTTAGTTTAAAGCCAATTCTGGCATTCAGTAACTATGTAACCTTGCTAAGTACTGTGTTAATATCAAAATAATTTAAGTGATTCAAAAAGGGCATTAAAAGCTGATGTACTCAGGGAGCACCTGAACTCCAGGTAATTCCTTGAGTGGAAGCAGGATTGGAGTTTTATAAGGTGAGACGGGGAGGGGTGTGTGTCCTTGTGGTTTGATTCAGGTAGCAGTTTTGTCCTTAATTGCTGTGAAAATTTTGGTTGGAGGCTGTTCCAGTTTTCATGACTCTGGCTTAAATGAAGAACATTGGTCAATCGCATCCTACTAGCTGTCCAGTTGTTTCCGAGAGTTGTTCTTGCAACCCTTATAGTTTGTTCGCTGGTTAAAGTTCTCAAGTGGGAGAGGTGGCAAAGAAGAGGGAAGGAGGCAAAGAAAATTAGGAACCCTCTCTTTCTGTTTTAGTCCTCTTACATTAGCAATATGAGCAAAGGGTACTGACAACACAAAAGAACGGGTGATTAACTGCCCAGAAAATTCAGGAAGTCAGTACAGAAGACAATGGGCCCTAAAAAAGGAATAGAAGTTTGTCACACAGACAACAAGGAAAATACAATCTATACAGAGAGAAAGGTATATGCCAAAGCAAAACTGGTTGAAAGTTCAGAGTGTGATAAGGACCTCGTTGTGGCTGAAATATAGAGTACATGCCAGAGAATGGCTATCATGAGGTTAAAGTTCACCACTATAATTCCACTTAAATGTAGCTGAAACATCTGATGTATAAAAACCTTGTGTGAGCTGCCTCAGAATTAAGTTAATCTAGGCTGCAGAACCATACTGGAACCGAAGCTTATGTGATCACAAAAGAGTGATCGAGAACACCATTGTTTGTGGACACCACAGTGATCTTAGAGGATTTCACACTATCTCATTTCTGGGGCTTTGAGTCACATGGGAAAGATGAAGGAAAAGCCATGGAAACAAGTTAATAACATAAGAGAAGGCGTATCCGCAGTGAGGATCTACTGATATGACTGGTGCCTGCTGTGCCTGTAAAGGAAGTTGCTGTGGTGGCTGACTCAGAGGAACTCTGTAGAATCGCTATGTCTTCCACCAAAAGTCACTTGGCACATACAGCAAGAAGGTACTAAAGATTGCCACGGACTGATAAAGTCCCTGGCTTCCCTCCACTGTCACAGTTAGGCAGAGTAAACCCTTTTGCCCAGGGCTTCTGCTGGACTCTTGAATCAGAGGTTTCCATGTCTATTGTTTCGAGACCCTCCCAGCTATATTTTTTGGGCATATACAACAATGTATCCTGTGGCTTTTATTAAGACTCACTACAGTGAAAGCAGAATGTTTCAGATGTAAGTGCTTGTGCCCTTCATTCTGGATTAATGATGGCTGAACACCCACTTTCAGTTATGAGGGCAACCATTGTTCCCAAATCTTCCTCCTGGGGCTTTAAGCACTAAACTGTACCATTTCTTCCCTGAAAATACGATTCAAACAAACCTTGCTGCAGTCACCTGTGAGGAAATTCATGCAGTCCTTTCAGTTCCCACAAAATCAAATTTTGTTTTTACCCCCTCCTCGAAGACCAGTTCCATAAAAAGCATTTTGCATGCCCAGTAATGGGATTGCCTACAGCCAACCAAGAACAAACTTCCTATTGGAGGGCATTGCTGGTTAATGTAGCTCAACGTACCCTAGCTTTGTCCCCCTGACCATCACCTTCAGCAAATCACATATTTTTACCTTACAAGAGGTTTTCCATCGTAGCCTGAGAATGAGAGAGAAAGAGGCTTTTAGATTAAAATAAATCCCATTGTTATACATTTATATTCAGGATTATGAAGGCATAATCCTACCAAGTTTGTGTAGAATATGTCATCAAAGCTTAACCTTTGACATTATAAAATTGTATTGGGCCAAAAGGTACACCACAGTAACATGTCTTCTTCAAAGATTAACCCATCAACTTCGATCCTGACCCTCTGGAAGGTACTAGAAAATGTCTCCAAAAGCCAGCATTACAGGCTTTACCAATCTAGGATAGGTCTGTAAGTAGTCTATTTACTGATACTTAAAACATGGGAGGAAAGAAAGGGTTGCCATCAACCTACAGTATGTTGAAGTGCTCTGTTTTTCAAGAAGGGTTCATATGTCTGGTCCTTGGAGAATCACCAGTATTGTAAGTCATGATGAGAAAGGATATGGGAACACTGGTGCTTCCTTTGAATTTTCTTTGAGTCTCACTGATTGGGAATTTCTGGATAGGGGAAGTGCTTTACAAATAGCACTTACTAAGGGCCTCTTCACTCCTCGCCTTAAAGGTACTGATATTCAAGGTACAACAACTATGTAAGATTTCACTGGGCTGATGCAGAGACTCCATGTGCTAACCCTAAATTCTTTTCTTGCTATTGAGCCAGTAGCTCTTTCACCTTTGGCCTCTTTAATCATGTGACTTCCTGGAAATCCTTACTTCCCAGGGCTTGCAGAATCACTTAAACAGAAGTGGTAATCCATATGTTGCAATACCAAATAAAGCCTAAATTCCAGTGGGGAGAAGAGAGCTTGCTCATATGATAGCCTATAAACAAATTAGTCCTAATACGTGGTTTTAGGTTTCCCTTTTAGATGGTTGTCATTCCAGTGCCCAAAAAAAGAATTGCCCTCTGAAAGGGAATCAGCGCTTACTTACCCTTTCCCTTCATGTAACCAGTATCTGCAATAGCTGCATAAGATTAATTCGTTCTTAGATATATGAGAGAGATTTGTCTGACTTCATGAGCACATTCTCTGGGGTATCTGCCTATATGGAACTTATTTCCTTCTAGAGTAGGCTCTTGCTACCTTGACTGTAAAAAATACAAAATAACCCTTCCTTCTATTCAGTTTTCTACTGCATGGCTTTTATTTCATATGTCTTTTTAGGGTGGTATGTCCATGAGAACTGGCTAGACCTGTACATTATAGAGGTAGACTTAGTGGTAAAAACATAAAGAATACAGTATAAAATAGGATGTCAAATGCCACGTGACTCTATTTTTCTTTTTAGAAAGACTACACCATCAACCTTATAATGAGGATAGACTCTTAAGAGGTGGGAAATGGAAATGTGTGGTTTTGAGTGTATGTATGTGCCACAAAATGGGTCCAGCACCTTAAAGGGTGTCTATGTATACTTGAAAAAAAATTAAATAACCCATATAAAATCGACTAGTAAGCTTCACTTCAAAGTCTTTTCCTAAACTGAAATATCATTTGTCATTGCAGGATGAAGCTGTTGCTGCAACCATTGATACTGCAGTAGAACCAGAAGCTGTAAGTAATTGGCTTTGTGTAGAACTAGGAGCTTTAACTGTGCCATTTCCTGTAATTTATTACTTGACTGAGGAAGAGAATCCCTGATTGCTACCATCCTCCATAGACTACCTTGGAAGTCCAGAAATCTTGAGTATAAATGCCAGTTGTGTAAAATCCTGAAATTGGATAGACTCCACTTCTAATAGTATGACTGCTATGGATGACAGGACTTCTCAAGGATGTCATATTCCTTGTTTGTAGTCCGGCTTGCTGACTTTTTGTTAGATATTTTCCTCATCATTCTTATGCTTTTAGCTAGGGGCTAGAAGAACCAAGGGAAATATTCTAAGTGTTCAAGTTGCAAGAATAGATAAAATGTATTAGAAAAAATAAAATGTATTAGATGTTGGCTAAAGGTTAGAGGGCAAAGTCGAAATGAAAGGCTAGACAGTGGCTTCCTTGAGACATCTTTTTGCCCCTAAAACAAACATGTATTGGTGTTTTTTGTATGCTGAAAGAAGAAAGATGGGAAGTAATCAGGTGGCCTCTGGCATGTACCCTTCATTCTGGATTAAAGATATTTTTATTTTAAGTGATGGGTGAACACCCCCTTTTCAGTTACAAAGGCAACCATTATGTTCCCAAATCTTTCGAGATTGTGAAGGGATAATGAAACCTCTTCTCCTTTTCCACCATTCCTAAAGTGCCATTTCCAGAACTCTTTCTCCTATAAAGACCCCTTAGAATGAGGTGAAAGTAAGAAATGTTAGCTAGATCAATAAAGGAAAGAGCAAGTTTACTCTTAAGAGTCAGTTAAAGGATGTAAGAAGCAAGGTGCTGTGAGAACAGGCAAAGAGGCTAGGCTCGATGCATTTCAGATGTTTAGAACAAATATATGAGAAGCCATATTTTTAAAAGAGTAGGGGTACCAGTAATGGAGAAGTGGCTGTGAGACCGACCTGATGAAGCAGGGTCTAAGGATCTCAAATTGCTTGTGTCTCTTATAAATCATCATCTTGATCTTTTCCAGCAAGTGGAAACCATTCCAGAGACCAGCAGGTCTTCTGATGCTTTCACTACTCAGCATGCTCTACGTCAAGCTCAGATGTCTAAGGAACTGGTTGAGTTGAATAAAGCCCTTTCCCTGAAAGAGGCCCTAGCCAGAAAGATGACTCAGAATGACAACCAACTGCAGCCCATTCAGTTCCAGTACCAGGTAAAATATTTACCAGAACAGCATTTGTTCATGTCTGCCATCTCTCTTTAACTGTGTGGGAAGAAAACAGGCACACTCTTGGGGGTTTTTTAATGTTTGTTTATTTTTGAGAGAGAGAAAGAGAGAGAGGGAGGGAGAGAGAAGGGAGATACAGAGTGATCAGGTGATTAAGGGAGGGACAGAGAGAGAGAGGGAGACAGAGTCCAAAGCAGGCTCTAGGCTCTGAGCTGTCAGCACAGAGCCTGAGGCAGGGCTTGAACTCATGGACCTCAAGATCATGACCTGAGCTGAAGTTGGATGCTCAGCTGACTGAGCCACCCAGCACCCCAGGCACACTGTTTTTGATGACATTGAGACAACATAATGTGCATAGTACAACTGGAATTGTATTATTGGTTTCAAAAAAAAAGGATACATTCAGGATAGGGAACCTGCAATTTTATTTTATTTTATTGAACACCTTATGCAATAGGTATTTAATAAATAGTTTGATGGTGTTATAATAAATGTGGTCTCCACTTGTGGCGAAATTTTGTTCTACTACCAATACTGAGATTCTGAGAAAGGTACATCTCTTAGTAGATGGTCTTGGCTATGGTGTGAATTAGGAAGAGACTTATGGGGTGCCTGGGTGGCTCAGTCAGTTAAGTGTCTGACTTTTGATTTCAGCTCAGGTCATCATCTCACAGTTTGTGATTTTGAGCCCCACATTGGGCTCTGCACTGACAGCACAGAGCCTACTTGGGATATTCTCTCTCTCTCTCTCTCTCTCTCTCTCTCTCTCTCTCTCTCTCTCTTTCTCTCTCTCTCTTTCTCCCTCACTCCCGTCCTCCCTCCCTCCCTCCGTCTTGTTCTGCCCTCTCCTGCTTGTGTGCTTTCTCTCCATATATATTAAAATAAACAATTTTTTTAAAAGGAGAGAATAATGGATATCACTTGACTTGGCCAAAGACAAAACTGTTTTTCCTAGTGGTAGTTCTATTTTTTTAATTTTTCTTTTTTATTTTATTTATTTATTTTTTTTTTTTAGTGTTTATTTTTGAGAGAGACAGAGAGCGTGCGATCAAGGGAAGGGCAGAGAGAGAGACACACAGACACACACAGTATGTGAAGCAGGGTCCAGGCTCTGAGCCTTCAGCACAGAGCCCGACATGGGGCTCGACCCAGGAATGCGAGATCATGACCAGAGCCAAAGTCGGACACTCAACCGACTGAGCCGCCCAGGCGGCCCCTAATTTTTCTTAATGTTTATTTAGAGAGGGAGAGAGCACAGATGTGCATATACAGAGGAGGGGCGGAGAGAGGGAGACAGAGGTTCCAAAGCAGGCTCCACACTGACAGCAGAGACTGATGTGGGACTTGCACTCACAAACCTCGAGATCATGACCTGAGCCAAAGTTGAACACTCAACTGACAGCCACCCAGGTGCCTAGTGGTAGTTCTAATTGGCCCTTGCTAATTAATAGCCAGATCTTTACTGAAAGACAAGTCTTTGGCTTTCAGGTTATTCCACAAGGTTAACCAGACCTTATTTTCCATTGTAGCCCAGTGTTTCCCATCCGCAAAGTGATGTTAGCAGGGCTGGTAGAATGAAGGGTGGATTGTTTTCCCATGAGCTACATCCTACCACCCTCAGGTCATATATGCTCGTATCAAGAAATCCTATAGTATTCATGCAGCTTCTACCCCCAGTTCCCCTAAGTCTTCAGAGTAAAAACAAGAAAAATGTTTTTCCTAAATAATTTTCAGCACTTTTTTTCCTGAGGATATAGAATTCCCCTAGGGTGTTCCAAAATAATAACTGAGTTGCCATCAGAGGTTTTATTTCCATTTTTTGTTATTACAGTCATGTTTAGCTTTTTTTAACTTAATTTTTATTTATGTAAAATGCAAAAAAAGAAAGATTGATGGCAAATGCATATATATCACTTATTAAAGCCAAACAGTATAATAATCAGAAAAATGAATCAATTCCTGCCCTACTACCTTCTGTCCAGTTCCCTAGGCTTATATTATAAATGCTTAAGCTATTTCTTCTGACACTTACATTCATTTTTGTAAATAACAGTTGGAAGTATAATATGTTAATTTAAAAATTTTAGACATTATTGCAAATCAGAACCGTAATGAAATATCACCTCATATCTGTCAGAATGGCTAAAATTAAAAACACAGGAAACAACAAGTGTTGGCAAGGGTGTGGAGAGAAAGGAACCCTCATGCACTGTTGGTGGGAATGCAAACTGGTACAACCATTGTGGAAAACATTATGAGGATTCCTCAAAAGATTAAAATAGAATTACCATATAATCCAATAATTCCACTACTGGGTACTCACCCATAGAATACAAAAAAAAAACTAATTCAAAAAGATATATGCACCCCTATGTTTATTGCAGCATTATTTACAATAGCCAAATTATGGAAGCAGCCCAAGTGTTCATTGATAGATTAATGGATAAAGAAGATGTGGTATATATACACAATGGAATATTACTCGACCATAAAAAAAGAATGAAATCTTGCCATTTGCAATAACATGGGATGGATCTAGAGAGTGTAATGCTTAGTGAAATAAGTCAGAGAAAGACAAATACCATATGATTTCATTCATATGTACAAGTCAGGAATCAAAACAAATGAACAAAGCAAAAAAGAGACAAACAAAAACACAGACTCTCAAATATAATGAATAAACGAGTGGTTACCAGAGGGGAAGTGGGTGGGCGGAAGGGTGAAATAGGTGAAGGAGATCAAGAGTACAAAAGAAAAGTATTTGGTTACTATTACATTTTAATAACTCAGGGTTTAATTAAAACCACAATGATTTTGTAATGTAACATCTTTTGTGGGTAGCTTCCTTTACTTCCAGAAATTCTGATTAAATGGTCTCAGGAAACTCTGATTAAATGAGTAGGCAGTACCTCTTGAGAGTATGAGGCAGTTCTAGAGATGGAAAATGGTGATGGTTTTACAATGTCACTGAGCTGTCCACTTAATATGATTAAAATGTTAACCTTTGTTGAATAAAAAATAATAAATTCAATACAGTTGTGAAAAAAGTTTTAGATATTATCAGTTGATTTCCTGCTATGGAAGATAGGAATATAGCTCTCTTATACAACCACCCGTGTACACCGCCTCACCTCTTATCTCTCAGAACGGTAATCTCACAAGTTTTAATTAAATGAATATTTAGTGTTTAAATTTTTATGATTATGTAAATATGTTTTCCAGCTGAGCCACATAGCATAATATGATTCCAGTTCCTTTCTTGTTTTGCTTTTTGTATTTCCCAGAGTTAATAACCTCATTTTTTCATTTACTTAGTCTTCTATGCACCTGTCAATAATTTATCTCCAAACTTTTATACAGACTTATAAAACTCTTCCTAATATGGCCAGACATACTAGATAATTCATCAATCCATTTCTTTCTTAAAGAGAACCTTCCTGGAATTTTCTGTCTCGGTTAACTTTCTGTAGGCCTGCTGCCCGGCCAGCAACCTGGAACTGTCACCCTGGGAATCTGCTTCACTTCTTCACTTCACTTTATCTCTGTGTTGAAACAGATTCTGTGTCTTCCTCATTCTTGGGATACCCCTTTGTGTTGGTTGAATACAAACCCAATAACTTTCTGAGACAGTGTTCATGAAAGAGAAATGTTTTAAACCATTGCATACCTAAAAATAGCTTTTTGTTGTTGTTGTTAAGTAGGTAGGTAGGTAGTTTGGCTGGGTTTATATTGTACAGCAGAAATCATTCTCCTTCAAAAATGTGAAGGCTTTCCTTCACTGTCTTCTGTTTCCAGTAATGCTGTTGAGAATTCCATTATAATGCCTGATTCTTTTTATTTGATCTGTATTCCACTGCCACCATCACTCCTGCTCTAGAAACTTTGTTGCCAAGTGTGATTGAACTTCACAATGATGTTCCTTTGTATGGGACTTGTTTATTGTACTTGGTGGGTCCTTTCAAACTAGAAATTTGTATTCTCCTTTAATGGGAAAGTTTCTTGTATAACTTCTTTAATAATTCCCCCTTTCTGTTTTTCCTGGTTCTCTTTTCTTACACTCCTCATAGTCAGATATTAGATCTCTTAGATGTAGTCTATTCTTATCTCTTCCCTCCTATTTTCTATTTTTTAAATATTTTTATTCCACTATCTGGGTGATTTCCCTCCACACCTGGTGAATTTTTCCTATTTGCCTATTAGAATTTCTAAGGTGTTTTAATCCACTCATTTTTTATATCCTTCTATTTTTTTTCATGGATACAGTGCTCATCTCTAATAGAAATTACATTTTGTTGAGGTTTTCTTATTCTTCCTGCCTTGCCTCTGTGTCCTCCAAATTCCTGTCTTTAGGGTGTTTTGTCTTTTCTTTCATATAAGAAGCTTTCCTCAAATTTCCAGTGATCTATGGCTACCCATTCATATTTAACAGTGGGACACTAAAACCCAGTAGGAAGTTCTGTGTGTATGTGTTTGTCTTGGGCTGGTCAGTTTCCAATAAAGAAATCTGTCATTCTCCTGCCTGGAGTGGAATAGGAAGACTGGTGGTATGCCTTATTTCTGGTAACCTAGAAAAAATAAGGGAGTTGAAGGAGTCTGTCCAGTCATGTACAGACTTTTATTTAATCCCCTCTCAGCAGCATGATACCTTATCCCTGCCTTCTGCTGCATGTGCTATCTATGAATCCAGCCTCTCAGATTCGGCCTCTTCAGAGAGGAAACCTCTGCTCCTCTCTGTGGTTCTACTACAAATTGGCTTGTTTCTTCTTGGCGTTTGTCCTCTTGGAGTCATATTTTACCTTTTTCCACTCTGCTAAGTCGGTTACCACTCAACTATTTTTCTCTTCTAAAGGTTTGTTTAGGGGCACCTGGGTGGATTAGTTGGTTAAATGTTCGCCTTTGGTTCAGGTCATGATCTTGCAGTCCGTGAGTTCGAGCCCCATGTCAGGCTCTGTGCTGATAGCTCAGAGCCTGGAGCCTGCTTTGGATTCTGTCTCTGCCCCTCTCCTGCTCGCACTCTGTTCTCTCTCTGTCTCCCTCAAAAATAAACATTAAAAAAATCTTTTTAAGTTTATTTATATTTCTTGACCGCTGTCTTCATTCTTGTTAATTTATACCCCTTTTGGGGATCATTTTAGTGGGATCTCAAGGGGGGGCAAATTAAATATGCAGCCCAATCTTCCATGTTAGCAAGACGTAAAATGCAGCCATTTTTAGGTTGCTTTCCTACTTTTTTAAAAAGTTTATTTATTTATTTTGAGAGGGAGAGAAAGAGAGAATCCCAAGCAGGCTCCATGGTGTCAGCCTGATGCCAGGCTTGATCTCATGAACCATGGGATCATGATCTGAGCTGAAACCAACAAGAATCAGACACTTAACTGACTGAGCCACTCAGGCACCCCACCTTTTTAAGGTTGAATGTATTTTTACTTTTCCAGGGTAAACAAAGGATTAATGGTCAGGTTGAGATATTATTTGTCTCTTGTATTCTTCCCTGGAAACATGGGAACATATGTTCCCCCCAATGTACTTCTAACTCTGTGAGGAGGTGCTAGGAATGAGCTAGAGCTATAGTAACATATCTTGTCCTTTTTTTCCCTTGGAATCCAATATGCTTGTGTTCCCAAACCTTAAAGTTAAGAGGAAACAAATTCTTATGGTAAATAGTACTTTTTCATCACCTGTAAATCACTGTCTCTTTCTAAGAAATAAAGGTAGTTTTTTGTTCTAAATAGTTTTTCTATCACTGAAGAATTGCTGCAGAAAAATTTGAGGAGGTATAGGTTCTGATTAATGAAGATTGCCATGAGTTATAGCAACCCAGGACTCAATTAACTCCCTTTGTGGAGTTAGTTAGAGACAGTTTTGACTAATTGTGGCATATATAATGAAAAGATACTATTTTTCACCCATCCAATTGGTAAAAATTTTGAAGTGCAGTAATAGCAAACATTGGCAAGGGCACAGGGAACAAGTACTGTCCTGTATAGCTAGCAAAAGTATAAATTGGAATTGCCACTTTAAAAGACAATTTAGCAGCATCTGTTAAAATTACAAGTGTTGGGAGCGCCTGGATGGCTCATTTGGTTAAGCATCTGACTTCCACTGTGGTCATGATCTTGCAGTTCAGGAGTTCGAGCCCCCACATCAGGCTCTCTACCATCAGTGTGGAACCTGCTTCAGATCCTCTGTCCTCCTCACTCTCTCCACCATCTCTGCTGGTCTCTCTCAAAATAAATAAATAAATTTTTAAATGTAAATTAAATTAAAAGTGTGTACCCCCATGACTCTGTAATTCCACTTGTTCCTACCCTAGAAAACCTTGCACATGTGTACAGAAGGCATGCACAAGAATATTTCATTATGGCAAAACAATGAGGTAGATCTATAGGCAGTGATATAAATAAATCTCAAAGACTAAAACAAGCAAGTTACAGAATAATATACACATATAGTATAATTCTACTTACCTTTAACACATTTCAATAGGTATACACACCCTCAGATATGCACATATTATTTTTGTATCTTTAAATAAATACTCTAGACATTTGATAAAATATATTTATTAATTAGTTATGCATTTTAAGGCATTTACATATATGTGTAAATGTCTAGAATATGTAAATGTCCATATACATAATATGTAAATGTCTAGGAAGAATGTCTGGAAGATCTGGACCAGTCTGGTAACAGTGGTTACTTCTAGATAGGGGACTGGAATATTGGAAGAGTAGGACAGTAGAGGGGACTCGCCCTTTGTATGTAGTATCTGGATTATATTTTTACCAGAATGTTTTCATGTGTTGCTTCTCTGAGTATACACACACATACTCACGTTATTGCCAGTCTAAATATGCAGGGTAGCTATAAAGCAATGAGACTGATCTTCACTGGGTACTAGCATGGCTCAATATATTTTGTGGAAAGCAGCTCTTGCCTATTTAGAAAGCTTCTCTGAGGGGTGTCTGGGTGGCTCAGTCGGTTAAGCAGCCGACTTCAGCACAGGTCATGATCTTGCTGTTCGTGAGTTCGAGCCTTGCCTCGGGCTCTGTCCTGACAGCTCAGAGCCTGGAGCCTGCTTCGGATTCTGTGTCTCCCTCTCTCTCTCTCTCTGCCCCTCTCCCGCTCATGCTCTGTCTCTCTGTCTCTCAAAAATAAATGTTTTTAAAAATAGATAGTAAGCTTCTCTGATACAGCCCCATCTAATCTGTCTCTTTCATTTCATATACTGGTCTAAGACCTGCACATAATCTTCTTGGCTACCAACCGGTCTTTCAGCCAGTGCCGTTTAATTTTTTGTTATGAGAAGAGGGGGAATCTATTGGGTTTTCCCAATTTTGGAAGCTTCTAAACTTCAGTTTCTAGAATTCATTTCCTAAATGCATGCAGAACTGCAGTTGGTATTGAATATATATGTTTGAAAGTTCTGAATATAAGAATGTTTGTGCAGCTCTTTGTATTTACAAAATGTCTTTCCTTCTTTATCTTATTTGATCTTCCCAACAACCCTGCAAGGTAAGTGGTGTTAATTGTTCACATAGGTAGGGAAACTCTTGGAGGTCCCCAAGACCACCCCAAGGTTTGATGATTCATCGGGATGACTCAAACAACTTGGCATACAGTCATACAGCTATTAGTTATTACAGTGGAAGGATACAAAACAAAATCAACAAAAAGAAAAAGCACCTGGGGCAAAGTCTGAAGGAAACCAGATGGAAGCTTCCAAGAGTCTTCTCCTAGTGGAGTAATAGTATTATTTAATTCTTCCAGCAATGGTTTGTGACATGTGTAAAATGCGTGAAATGTTGTTAGGGAAGCTCCCTGGAATCTAGGGGTCCAGGGTTTTTTTAAAAGTTTTTATTTTAATTCCAGTTTGTTAACATACAGTATTATATTAGCTTCAGGTATACAATATAGTGATTAAACAATTCCACACATTGCCCAGTGGTCATCACAAGGGCACTCCTTAAACTCCATCACCCATTTCACCCCAGCCACCTACTCTCTGGTAACCATCAGATTGTGCTCTATAGTTAAGAGTCTGTTGGGGCACCTGGATGACTCAGTCGGGTAAGTGTTGGACTCTTGATTTCAGATCAGGTCATGATCTCACAGTTTGTCAGTTTGAGCTCCACACTGACAATATGGAGCCTGCTTAGGCTTCTCTCTCTACCCCCAAACTGCTTGCTTGCGCTCTCTCTCTCGCTCGCTCTCTCTCTCCCCCCTCCTCTAAAAATAAATAAACCTTAAAAAAGAGCCTGTTTCTTGGCATAATGGGCCACTCTTATCAAAAGGGTGGGAACTCTACCAAGTTTGCACACTTAAGCCAAGGGCCAATCTTGCAAATAATACTTCTTGAGAACAGCTGTCTCCAGCCTGCTATATGAACTCTCTTCCGCATAGAAACTAAGGCTAAAAAGAGATGAAATGACCTTCGTTAAGACTTTAGCTATTAAATGCTGGGCTCAATGTTCAAACCTAGGCTTTTGGATTCCAAGTTTATACTTTTTCCACTAGGTATAACCTTCATCTCCTTAAATCAAGTAAAGATGTTTTTAGTTTGTAATTTAAGTGGTAAAATTGAATACATAGTTCCTTAAGATGTGGAATGTTGATTTTCTTTTTTCATTTATTATTTTTTTAAATGTTTATTTTTGAGAGAGAGAGAGAGTGAGTGGGGCAGGAGCAGAGAGAGAGGGAGACCGACGATCCAAAGCCGGCTCTGCACTGATGGCAGAGAGCCCAATGGCGGGGGGCTCAAACTCACAAACCATGAGATCATGATCTGAGCTGAAGTCAGACACTTAACTGAGCCACCCAGGCACCTCCCTTTTTTTTTAAAGTAAATTCTCTTTCATGCCTTTTAATGCTTTTTTTTCTCTCTGACCCATAACATTTCTAGGATAACATAAAAAATCTAGAATTGGAAGTTATCAATCTGCAGAAGGAAAAAGAAGAATTGGTTCTTGAACTTCAGACAACAAAGAAGGATGTCAACCAAGCCAAGTAAGAATAAATCCAATAAATATTATATCAAGTCCCTGCTGTGTATGAGGAAGTTATAAATTAAATAGACAAGTATAAGAGCCATTTCCTGCCCCTACAAAATTTATACCTAATTGTGGAAAGAAGATCTAAACAAAAGAAAAGTAATTGAGATTTTCAATACCACCTTATGGTGACAGTAAAAGAATGTCATAACAATATATGATTAGTAGATTAGTAGCTAAATGAATTTCTTTTCTTTTTAATTTTTTTAATTTTTCTAAATAGTTTATTGTCAAATTGGTTTCCATATAACACCCAGTGCTTCTCCCCACAAGTGCCTTCCCCCCCTCTCCCCCTTCAGCCGTGGGTTCGTTTTTAGTATTCAATAGTCTCTAAATGAATTTCTTAGGCAGCAATTGCTTTAAGCGTTCAGAGGTAGGGGATATTTTAGGCTGGCATGATCAAGGAAGGCCTTAGAAGAAGTTAGCATTTGAGCTGGAATTTGAAAGATTATCAGACCTACCAGACAACTACAGTTTCTTTATCCCTGCACTGATTGTAAATTAGCTTGTGAATAGAATTAACGTCCAGGCTAGTAAATGAAAAACAATCTAGCCATCCCTTAGTCAGTTCATAATAAAATTAAGACAGATAACCAGAATATCTTGCACTTCCTCAGACCTCTGCCTTATTGGTTTTTCTGCCTTCTCTGTTTTACTCCATGACTCTATTATATCTCTGTTGACTCTAAAGTTCATGTTCTTTTTTTTATGTTTTATTTTATTTATTTTTGAGAGAGAGAGAGACAGCTGGAGCAGAGAAGGGTCAGAGGGAGGGGGAGATACAGAATCCGAAGACAGACTCCAGGCTCTGAGCTATCTGTCAGCACAGAGCCTGACGCAGGGCTTGAACCCTCGAACTGCGAGATCATGACCTCAGCTGAAGTCGGACGCTCAACCGACTGAGCCACCCAGGCACCCCTAAAAAAAATTAATGTGTATTTATTTTTGAGAGAGATTAAGATTGAGAGAGAGTCTATGTATGAGCAGGGGGTGGGGGAAGCAGAGAGAGACTGAGATACAGAATCCGAAGCAGGCTCCATGCTGTCAACACAGAGCCCTATGCAGGGCTCAAACTCAAGAGCTGTGAGATCATGACCTGAGCCGAAGTCGGACCAAGCCACCCAGAGGCCCCTAAAGTTAATGTTCTTAAATATGCTGAATGTTTACTTTCTATCTCAGACTAGTGTAATAATCACCAGAATTATTCCTTTACAGCTAAACTAAAGTGAAATATCTTCAAAGAATCATCCTTTTAACATAGTGGTGGGGAATGAAGTATTGAGGCAATTGCATTATTATATACTCAAAACATTTGTTGTTTTTCTTGGTATTGAGCTTTCATTATTGAGACAGTTTGGGTTTGGGTGATGTTCATTATTTGAAGATGGCTATGCGACTGGTCACGTATTTTATATATATCAGGGTTATGAACCTAGGAGTCTTTGTCTTTTGAAGTCAGTCTTTGCTGCTGTTAGTCTTCATTCCTATGACATCTGTTTTTAGGTTGAGTGAGCGCCGCCGTAAACGTCTCCAGGAGCTAGAGGGTCAAATAGCTGATCTGAAGAAGAAACTCAATGAACAGTCCAAACTTCTGAAGCTGAAAGAATCCACAGAGCATACTGTTTCCAAACTGAACCAGGAAATACAGGTAAGAAACTCTCATCCTTGGGTTTATTTCATTAAAACTTACAAACATAGGTGTTCCATTTAGGATTATACTTCTGAGGTGTTGTCAGGTGAGAAAGTACCAGGCAGGGCCATCGTTGCAAGTATGTGAAACTCCACAAATGTCCCTTTTACAAGACATTTTTCTGGTAGTCATCTAGAGTCTGAACAACAAAATCCTGCATTAACATTTAGAGTTTGATGTTAGATTCTCTGAAACCAAAGGAGAAAGATATCTGAGTATTTTGTGACCACTTTCTATAATTATGCAGAATCATTTCGTAAAGTAGTTGCAAAGTGACAGACACCTGGAAAATATTTTCAGTTATTGAATGTTCAACTTCTGACATCTGCAAAGTGGAGTTACAGGCCACTTACACTGAAACCTTTAGATTACAGTGGTTGCTAGGTGGATTTGTTCTTGGGGCTTAGTAGATATTTCCTTGAAATTTCATTTATGTACAATGAATTTAGGGCTGAATTTAGCTGTCAGTACATTTTTAAAAATCTTCTTCAACATGTTCATCTGTGTAGTCTATACTTGGAAACCCTATGCAAGCCTATGGCAAGGGGTATTGCAAGCCTAATCAAAAAATCTGTTGGCAGCCTTCTCAGCTTAGCTCTGAGTTTTCTCTCTTCTTAATAGTTAGTCTATCCATCTGCACATCAGCCTAGAATAAGTGCAAATGACTAATAGTTGTACTGGTTTTTGTTTTTACAGGTGATGAAAAACCAGCGGGTACAGTTGATGCGTCAAATGAAAGAGGATGCTGAGAAGTTTAGACAGTGGAAACAACAAAAAGACAAAGAAGTAATCCAGTTAAAAGAACGAGTAAGTAGCTACAACTTCTCAAAGGCCTACTTAACAAAGCCTTCTCTGGGCTGACTAGCATTAAAGCCTCTCTTCAAACAACTGGTTGTCTCCCAAAATGTGACACATTCATGAATGTAGCAACTATTTCTTAAATGTCTACTACATGCAAGGTACTATATGGTAGATAACATGATAACATGGAAAATAGAAAGATGAGTGTTATATGAGCCCTCCCCTTGAAGAATGGCTTATCTAAAGGGGAAGGTGAAGGGAGCCTGGGAAGCTCAGTCACATATGCGTCCGTCTCTTAATTTTGGCTCAGGTCATGATCTCATGGTTTGTGAGATCAAGCCCCTGTGCTGGCAGTGCAGAGCCTGCTTAGGATTCTCTCTCCCTTCTCCCTCTGCCCCCCCCCCCACTTGCACTTTCACTCTCAAAATAAATAAACATTTTTTTAAAATGAAAAAATATCTCAAATCAATAACCTAGACTTCTACTTTAAGACACTGGGGGAAAAAAGCCAACCAAAACCAAAGCTAGCAGATGCACGGAAATGTTCAGCGTTGGGCTCTGTACTGACAGCTCAGAGCTTGGAGCCTGCTTCAGATTCTGTGTCTCCCTCTGTCTGTGTCACTCCCCTGCTCGCTCACTCATTCTCTCTCTCTCTCAAAAAGAAATAAACAGTAAAAAAAAAATTTAATTAAAAAAATAAAGAAGAAATAATACCAAATTTTTGGAAACTATTCTGAAAAACAGAAGCAAAGGAAACATTTCTCAGCTCATTCTATGACCAAAACCAAAGACATTCCAAGAATATAGGTGTGAAAATCTTCAAAATCAGCAAACTGAATCCAGCAACATATAAAAAGACTGATACAAAAAAAAAAAAACTGATACACCATGACCAAGTAAGGTTCATCTGAAAAAATGCAAGCCTTTCTTAATATCGGAAAATCAATTAATGTATTTAAAGCAGCACAATAAAGGACAAGAACTACATGATTATCACGGTTCCTTTTCAGTATTCAGTAGTCTCTCATGATTTGTGTCCCTCACTCTCCCCAGCCCTCTCTTCCCCTTCCCCTCCCCATGATCCTCTGTTAGGTTTGTCCTGTTAGACCTATGAGTGCAAACATATGGTATCTGTCCTTCTCTGCCTGACTTATTTCACTTAGGACTGAAGGGGGAGAGGGAGGGAGGGAAGGGGGTGATGATCATGGTGGGGGGCACTTGTGGGGAGAAGCACTGTGTGTTATATGGAAACCAATTTGACAGTAAACTATTGTTAAAAAAATAAATAAATAAAAAAGAACTACATGATTATTTCAATAGACATAGATAACACATTTGACAAAATCCATCACCCTTTCATAATAAAAACACTCAGGAAACTAGGAGTAGAAGGGAACTTCTCAACCTGATAAAGGGCATTTATGAAAATCCCACAGTTAACATTATACTGAATGGATAAAGACAGAATACTTTCCCCCTAAGATCAGGAACAAGACAAGAATATCCACTCTCATTGCTTTTATTCCACATTGTCCTGGAGGTTCTGGCCATACCACTTAAGCAAGAAAAATATATAAACGGCATCCAGATTGGAAAGGAACAAACAAAACTTTCTGTTAGCAGATGACATGATCTTATATAAAATACTAGAGGATCTACTTAAAAAAACTGTTAAAACTAATACATGAGTTCAGCAAGGTTGGAGGATATAAATTAAATGCACAAAAGTTGATGGTATTTCTTTACACTAGAAACCAATTTGAAAATAAAGAAAACAATTCCATTTATAATAGAATCAATAGAATAAAATGCTTAGGAATAAACTTAACAAGTGTAAAACCTATACGCTAAAAATTATAAAGCATCATTGAATTAATTAAATACCTAAATAAATGGAAAAATAGCCCATGTTCATGAATGGGTAGACTTAATATACTTAAGAATGAATACTCCCCAGATTGATCTCAGATTCAGTACAATCTCAGTCAAAATTCCAACTGCTTATTTGCAGATATTCACATGCTGATCCTGAAACTCATATGGAAATGGAAGTAACCCAGCACAGTCATAACAATCTTAGAAGAATAAATTTGGAGATGTCACATTTCCCCTTGGCAACATACCCATCACCTCACATAGTTACCTGTTTTTTCAGTGTAAAGAAAACACTTAAGATGTATTCCTCAGCAAATTTCAAGCATACCATATAGTGTTATTAACTATAGTCACTGTTATATATAGATCCCCAGAACTTACTCATTTTATAACTGAAAGTTTGTACCCTTTGACCAACCTTTCCCTGTTTTCCCCACCCCTAGTTCCTGGTAACCACCATTACTCTCTAGTTTTACGGGTTTGACTTTTTTAGATTCCACATATAAGCGAGATGATATAGTATTCGTCTTTCTCAGTCTGGTTTATTTCAGTTACCATAATGACCTTTAGATTCATCCATGTTGTTGCAAATGGTGGGATTTCCTTTTTGTTTGTGGCTAAATAATATTCCATTGTATACATATACTACATTTTCTTTATTCATTCATCTGTCAACACTTAGGTTATTTCCATATCTTGGTTACTATGAATAATGCTATAATGAATATGAAGATACAGATATCTTTTCAAAATACTGATTTCATTATCCTTGAATATATACAGTGAGATTGTGCTGGATCATATAGTAGTTCTATTTTTAATTTTTTGAGGAAAATTAAATCCTGTTTTCTATAGTTACTGTTATACTGAAAGACTCTTTAGTTGCATTATAAAGTTTTATGTCAGCTAGCTGAATAGCAATTAAAAGTCTGACTTTTTTCTTCTTAGGACCGTAAGAGGCAATATGAACTGCTCAAACTTGAAAGAAACTTCCAGAAACAGTCTAATGTGCTCAGACGGAAAACTGAGGAGGTAAGAAAATCCAATCTGCTGGGTCAGGTGTACTGTCACCTTCAGGCTTAAATGCTGACATAGTAGTATCCCTTAAATGAGCCAGTGTCCTGATATCAATCTTGACCAGCAATTCTTAAGTCTTAATCCCTGTTTATGTCATGAACTATGAGCAGATAAAAATCTGAAGGAAATGGTACTATTCAAATAAGGATTTTCCCCCCAGTTGGGCTTGCTTCTTTCTAAACAAAATACAGAGTAATTTGTGACATTCCCAGATGCTTTCAGTCTGTGGTACTTTGAAATGTGTACCTCCCCTAGGCTCTGAAGCAGTAGTTATTCACCAGTATAATGTACATAGAGACTTAAATCTTGATTCCTATAGAGAGTCAAACCCATAGAATTTTTTCATTTTTCTGGGGTGCCTCAATAGCTCAGTCAGTTAAGCATCGGACTCCTGATTTCGGCTCAGGTCATAATCTTACGGTGTGTGAGTTCGAGCCCTGCATCGGGCTCTGCACCATCTGCTTGGGATTCACTCTCTCCCTCTCTCTTTGCCCCTCCCCCTTCTTGTGCATGCGCACTCTCTCTCTCACTCAACATAAATAAATATCTTTCTAAAATATTTTAAAAGTTTTGTTTTACTAATATACTGGAAATTAAAATGTTTTATTTAAACCTTCAATTCAACATTACTGTGAGCTGTTTTTATTTAGGCAGCTGCTGCCAACAAGCGTCTCAAGGATGCTCTCCAAAAACAACAGGAGGTTGCAGATAAGCGGAAAGAGACTCAGAGCCGTGGAATGGAAGGTACTGCAGCTCGAGTGAAGGTATGGACAGCTTGAATTGTTATTTTTCTCATCTACATTGGGATAGGAAAAAATGAAAAATAGTTTTCTTTTTGTTTAGAATTAAACACTTCAAAATGTAAAGTTCTTCTACCTGAAAGCCTGATTCCCTAAGGGTACCTTTGAATATCTTTGAACAAATGTGAAAGACCAAGTGTAGAGAACCCTGGGGCACCTGAGTGGCTCAGTCAGTTAAGCATTGGACTTCAGCTCAGGTCATGATCTCATAGTTTGTGAACTTGAGCCCTGCGTCAGGCTCTGTGCTGACAGCTCGGAGCCTGGAGCTTGCTTCGGATTCTGTGTCTCCCTCTCTTTCTGTCCCTCCCCTGCTCATGCTCTGTCTCTCAATAATAAACGTTAAAAAAAATTAAGAGTTGAGAATCCTTTTCATCCCTGCCTCTATTGAAGGTCAGTTAATTTTTTACATTTTCATTGAGGTATGATTGGCCCACAATAATTTGTATATATTTAAAATGTACAATTTAATAAGTTTTGACACAGATATGCACCCATGAAATCATCACCACAGTCAAGGTAATGTCAATGTCCATCATGGCCAAAACTTAATTTTGTTCCCCTTTGTAAACCCTTTCTCATCTCCCTAGTTCACCCCTCTACCTCCCTATCTCCAGGCAACCATTAATCTGCTGTCACTCTAGACTCCTTTTTAATTTTCTAGAATTTTATAAAAATTGAATCATACAGTATATTTTCTTTTTCTGGGTTTCATTCAGTGTTAATATTTCAAGATTCATCCATGTGACTGTGTGTATCAATACTTCTTTCCTTTCTAATGCTGAATGGCCTCCTGTTTTATGGCTATACCACAATATGTTTGTCCAGTCATCTGTTGATGGACATTTTATGTTGTTTCCAGTTTTTTTGCTATTACAAATACTGTACTGAACATCTGTGTGCAAGTCTTTGTGTGGATATGTTTTATTTCTTTGGTGAAGATAACCTAGGAGTGGACTGGCTGGTGGGTATATATTTTAACTTTTAAGCAACCGCTTTGTTTTCAAAGAGTTATACCTTCCTACTAGCAATTTATGAATGTTCTTATTACTGTACATTCTTACCAATACTGAGTATGGTCAATCTTTTCAATCTTAGGTATTCTAGTGAAGGGGTAGTGGTACCTCATTGTTGGTTTAGTTTTCATTTCTCTTATGACTAATGATGCTGAGCATTATTTCCTGTGCTTATTTGCCATATGTATGTTTTCCGAAATATATGTTCAGATCTTCCCCCATTTTTTTCATTAGGTTGTCTTTTTTCTCACTTTTCAGTTAGAATTCTTTATATAAACTAGATATATCCAACAAAGGACTTTTATGTTTTATAAAAATTTCCTCCTGGTCTGTGACTTGCCTTTTTTAACAGTGTCTTTTGAAAAACAAGCTTTATAATTTTGATGCCTTCCAATTTATTGACATTTTTTCTTTTATGTTTAATGGGTTTCATGTCCTGTTTAAGAAATCTTCGCCAAACCCAAGGTCACTAAGATTTCTAAGTTTTCTTCTAGAATTTATATAGTTTTAAGCTTTATATTTAAGTCCATGATTGATTCATTTTGAATTGACACCTTTGGGAAAATCAGCTGTCCATAGATCATTTTCTAGATTCTACTCCATTGATCTACATGTCTATCTTTATGCCAGTACCAACAAGTTTTGATTACACTAGCTTTATAATAAGTCCTGAGGGGTGTCCAGCTTTGGCTCAGGTCATGTCTCATAGTTCGTGGCTTCAATCCCTGCTTCGAGCTCTGTGCTGACAGCTCAGAGCCTGGAGCCTGCTTCAGATTTTGTGTCTCCCTTTCTCTCTGACCCTCCCCTGCTCACGCTCTCTCTCTCTCTCTGTCTCTCAAAAATAAATAAAAATATGTATATAATAAGTTCAGATATCTGGTAGTATAAGCTCTCCAAAGTTGTTATTCTTTTTCAAAATTGTTTTGGGAAAACTAGATCCTGTGCATTTTCATATAAATTTTAAAATAAGCTTATCATTTCTACAAAAAGTCTGCTGGGAGTTTGATTAGGACTGCATAGAATCTAGACATAAATTTGAGGAGAATTTATATCTTAACAATATTAAGTGTTTTGATTTATGAACAAAATGCATCTGTCCATTTATTTAAAACTTTAGAGGCGCCTGGGTGGCTCAGTCGGTTAAGCCTCCGACTTCGGCTCAGGTCAGATCTCACATTCGTGGGTTCGAGCCCCGCGTCAGGCTCTGTGCTTACAGCTAGCTCAGAGCCTGGAGCCTGCTTCCGGTTCTGTGTCTCCTTCTCTCTCTGCCCCTCCCCCTCTCATGCTCTGTCTCTCTCTGTATCAAAAATAAATAAAACATTAAAAAAAACTTTTTTAACTTTAAATTTTCTCTGTAGTGTTTTAGTTTTCAGCATATAGGTGTTACACATCTTTTGTCAAATATGTTCCTTAGTATTTCATATTTTTATGATATTGGAAATATTTTTTATTTCAGTTTATAAATGTTTGGATATATTTGTTCTTGTATCTTTTTTATAGAGTCTACATAGACAATCATGTCATTTGCAAATGGGACAATTTTATTTACTTATCTTTAAATTTTTTTTAACATTTATTTATTTTTGAAAGACAGAGAGAGACAGCGTGAGCAGGGGAGGAACAGAGAGAGAGGGACACACAGAATCCGAAGCAGGCTCCAGGCTCTGAGCTGTCAGCACAGAGCCCAATGCGGGGCTCGAACCCATGAACTGTGAGACCGTGACCTGAGCTGAAGTTGGACGCTCAACCGACTGAGCCACCCAGGCGCCCCTTATTTACTTATCTGCTCTGTACACCTCTTTTTTTTTAACTTGACCTTGTCATATTGTACTTGCTAGAACTTCCAGTAAAATATTGAATAGAGTAGGTGAAAAGGAATATCTTTGCTTTGTTCCAAATCTTAGGGAAAAAGCATTCAATCTTTCACCATTAACTGTGATATTAACTGTAGGTTTTTTACATGTCCTTTATCAGGTTGAAGAAGTTCCTGTCTATTCCTAGTTTGCAGAAAGTTTTTTATCATGAATGGACATTCAAAGATTTTTTCCAAATCCTATAATTTGTTTCTTATTCTGTTAGTATGACAAATGACATTGATTTTTTTTTTCAATTTTATTAAGGCATATCTGACATACAGTAAGACTTATCTTCTTTAGTGTACAGTTCCAAGAGTTTTGGCAACATATACAATTGTTTAACCACCATCACAGTCAAGATATAGAATAATTCTGTTATCTTCCCAAATTCCTCTATACCCCCTTTGTAGTCAGTTCCTCATACTTCCCTAGCACTTGGCAAACACTGATGTGTATTCTGTTATAATTGTTTTTTCTTGGCATCAGTGTCACATAAATAGAATCATTCAGTATGGCTTCTTTAACTTAGCGTAACACATTTCAGATTCATTTATGTTATTGCCTCTATCAGTAATTTCTGCCTGTTGTTTTCTGAGTTGTATTCTGTTGTATGGACGTACCACAGTTCATCTATTCACCTATTAAAGGATATCTTGGATTTTTTCCAATTTTTGGTGATTATGAATGAAGCTGCTATAAAAACATTTACATACAGGTTTCTGTGTAAACATACAAAAACATTTCACTTGAGTAAACACCTAGGAGTGGGATTGCTATAGGTCATATGTTAAGTCCATGTTTAACTTTATAAGAAACTGTCGAGTTGTTTATCCAGTTTTTCCACTCCTGATATATAGAAATACAATTGATTTTTGTATATTAACTTCTATCTTCTGACTTCATTAGTTTAGTAGCTATTTTGTAGGTTCTTTGGGATTTTCTACATGGGCATTCATGCCATCTGTAAATAGTTTTCTTTCTTCCTTTCTAATCTGAATGTCTTTTATTTCTTACTTCCCCTATTACATCAGCTTCGACCTTCAGGATGATGTTGATTAGGAATGGTGATAGTAGAAACCATTCTGTCTGATCCTAATCTTGGGGAAGGATTCAATCTTTCACCATTAAGCATAACATTAGCTTAGGTTCTTCACAGATACCCTTTGTCAGATTGAGGAAGTTCTTGTGTATTCTTAGTTTGTTGTAAGTTTTTATTCTCCAAGCATATAAATTTTGTCAAATTCTATTTTTAAATTTATTTATTTTAATTCAAGTTAGTTAACATACAGTGTAGCATTGGTTTCAGGAATAGAACCCAGTGATTTATCACTTACATATGACACCCAGTGCTCATCCCGACAAGTGCCCTTCTTAATACCCATCACCCATTTAGCCCATCCCCTCCAACTACCTCCCCTCCAGCAAACCTGAGTTTGTTCTCTGTATTTAAGAGTCTCTTATAGTTTGCCTCCCTCTCTGTTTTTATCTTATTTTTCTTTCCCTTCCCCTGTGTTCATCTATTGTGTTTCTTTTATTCCACATATGAGTGAAATCATATATTTGTCTTTCTCTGCCTGACTTATTTTGCTTAGCATAATACCCTCTAGTTCCATCCACATTGTTGCAAATGGCAAGAAATCATTCTTTTTGATTGCCAAGTAGTATTCCTCTCTCTGTGTGTGTGTATATACACCACATCTCCTTTATCTACTCATCAGTTGATGGACATTCGGGCTCTTTCCATAATTTGGCTATTGTTGTTAGCACTGCTATAAACTTTAGGGTAGATATACCCCTATGAATCAGCATATTTGTATCCTTTGTATAAATAGTAGTGCAATTGTTGGGTCATAAGGTAGTTCTATTTTTAATTTTTTGAGGAACCTCTGTACTGTCTTGCCGAGTAGCTGCCCCAGTTTGCCTTCCCAACAACAGTGCAAAAGCGTTTCCCTTTCTCGGCATCCTCACCAATATCTGTTGTTTCCTGAGTTGTTAATTTTAGCCATTCTGACCAGTGTGAGGTGGTATCTCATTGTGAATTTGATTTGTATTTCCCTGGTGATGAGCAATGATGAGCACCTTTTCATGTGTCTGTTAGCCATCTGGATGTCTTCTCCCCATTTCTTCACAGGACTCTTTGTATTTGGGGTGTTGAGTTTGATAAGTTCTTTATAGGTTTTGGTACTAACCCTTTATCTGATATGTCATTTGCAAATATCTTCTCCCATTACATCAGTTTTCTTTTAGTTTTATTGATTTTTTTCTTTGCTGTGCAGAAGCTTTTTATCTTGATGAGGTCCCAATAGTTCATTTTTCCTTTTATTTCCCTTGTCTCCAGACACATGTCTAATAAGAAATTGGTATAACCAAGGTCAAAGAGGTTGCTGTCTGTATTCTCCTGTAGGACTTTGATGGTTTCCTGTCTCACATTTAGGTCTTTCATCCATTTTCAATTTGTTTTTATGCATGATGTAAGAAAGTGGTTCGGTTTCATTCTTCTGCATATCGCTGTCCAGTTTTCCCGGCAACATTTGCTGAACAGACAGTCTTTTTTCCATTGGATACTCTTTCCTGCTTTGTCGAGGATTAGTGGACCATACATTTGTGGATCCATTTCTGGGTTCTCTATTATGTTCCATTGATCTGTTTGTCTGTTTTTGTGCCAGTACCACACTGTCTTGATGATTATAGCTCTGTAATACAGCTTAAAGTCTGGAATTGTGGTGCTTCCAGCTTTGGTTTTCTTTTTTAACATTACTTTGGCTATTTGGGATCTTTTCTGGTTTCATACAAACTTTAGGATTATTTGTTCAGGCTCTGTGAAGATTGCTGGTGTTATTCTTTTTTAATTTTTTATGTATATTTATTTTGAAAGAGAGAGAGAGCATGAGCAGGAGAGGGGTAGAGAGAAAGGGAGAGGGAAAGAATCCTAAACAAGCTCCACACTGTCAGTGCAGAGACCAACATCAGCCTCAAACCCACAAACCATGAGATCATGACCTGAACCAAATCTAAGAGTCAAACTGTTAACCAACTGAGCCACCCAGGTGCCCCAGTGCTGGTGTTATTTTGATAGGGATTGCATTGAATGTATAGATTGCTATGTATATGTGTGTATATATATATATGTATATGTGTATGTATATGTATAAATACACACAGTGGAATATTATTCAGCCATAAAAAGAGACTATTTGCAAACAGTAACCAAAAGAGAGTTGAGGTAGATATACTATTAACACATAGAATAGACTTTAAGTCAGAAACTGACAAGGATGCCAGATCCATTCAATGGAGAATGAACACTTGTTCAACAAATGGGGCTGGGACAAGTGTATTTCCACAGGCAAAATAATAAATTTGGACCTTACATCACATCACATCACATCACATCACATCCAAAATTTACTCTAAGTGAATAAAACCTAAAATAAGAGCTAAAAGCAGGGGCACCTAGGTGGCTCAGTCACTTAAGCATCCACGTTGGACTCTGTACTGACAGCTAGCTCACAGCCTGGAGCCTGTCTTTGGATTCTGTATCTCCCTCTCTCTCTGACCCTCCCCTGCTCATTCTCTCTCTCTCTCTCTCTCTCTCTCTCTCTCTCTCTCTCTCTCTCTCTCTCTTAAAAGTAAATAAAACATTTTTTAAAACTTTTTAAAAGAGCTAAAAGCATAAAACTCATAGAAGAAAAAAATGAGAGTAAATCTTTATGACCTCAGACTTGACATTGAATTCTTAGATATAATAACAAAATCATGAGGAACAAAGAAAAATAGATAAATTGGATTTCATCAAAATTAAAAACTTTTAGGGCACCTGGGTGGCTCAGTCATATAAGTGTCCAATTCTTGGTTTGGACTCAGGTCATGATCTCATAGTTTGGGAGTTCAAGCCCCACATCAGGCTCTGCACTGACAGTGTGGAGCCTGCCTGGGAGTCTCTCTCTTCCTCTCTCGCTCTGCCCCTCCTTCACTCTCTCTGTCTCCCAAAATAAATAAACTTAAACAAATTTTTTTTGAAAAAAATTTTTTTTAACTTTTGTGCATCAAAGGACATTCTCAAGAAAGTGAAAGATAGCCTACAGAATGGGAGAAAATATTTTGAGGTGCCTATCCAGGCACAGTCAGTTAAGTGTCTGATTCTTGGTTTCGGCTGCAGGTCTTAATCACACTGTTTCATGAGTTCGAGCCCTACATCAGGCTCCATGCTGACAGTGCAGTGCCTACTTGGGATTCTCTGTCTCCTCCTCTCTCTGTCCCTCCCCTACTTGTGCCATCTGTCTTTCTAAAAATAAATAAACTTTTAAAAAATGGGAGAAAATATTTGGAAGTCATATATCTGGTAAGGGTTAATAACCAGAACATAGAGAACTCCTACAGCTCAACAACAGAAAGATAAACAACCTGAGGCAACTGGGTGGCTCAGTTGGTTAAAGTGTCCAACTCTTGATTTTGGCTCAGGTCATGATCTCATGGTTTGTTGGTTCAAGCCCTGTATCAGGGTCTGGACTGATGGCACGGAGCCTGCTTGGTTTTCTCTCTTCTCTTTTCTCTCTTCTCTCTCTCTCTCTCTCTCTCTCTCTCTCTGCCCTTCCCCTGCTTGCACATACATGCTATCTCTCTTTCTCTTTCACAAATAGTCATTTTGGGGGCACCTGGGTGGCTCAGTCCGTTGAGCGTCCGGCTTCGGCTCAGGTCATGATCTCATGGTTCAGGGGTTCGAGCCCCACATCGGGCTCTGTGCTGACAGCACAGAACCTGGAGCCTGCTTCGGATTCTGTGTCTCCCTCACTCTTTGACCCTCCCCTGCTCGAGCTGTCTCTCTCTGTCTCTCAAAATAAATAAAAAATATTTTTTAAAAAATAGTCGTTTTTAAAAAAGATAAACAACTCAACTTAAAAATGGGTAAAGGACTTGAATAGACATTTCTCCAAAGAAAATATAGAAATGGCCAGTAAGCATATGAAAAGATGCTTATTCTTAGTCATTAGAGAAATGAAAATAAAATCTATAATAATATATCCTCTTCACACCTACTAGGATGTGGTTTTAACAAAAAAAAAACAAGTAGCAAGTTTTGGTAAAGATATGGAGAAGTTGGAACCCTTATATATTGCTGCTGGGAATGTAAAATGGTACCATTGCTGTAGAAACGTTTGAAAATTCCTCAAAAAGCTAAACATCAAGGAAGCCTGGGTGGCTCATTCAGTTAAGTATCTGACTTTTCCACAGGTCGTGATCTCACAGTTTGTGAACTCGCACAGTTGAGGCTCTATGGTGACAGCTCGGAGCCTGGAGCCTGCTTCTGATTCTGTGTGTCCTTCTCTCTCTCTGCCCCTCCCCCACTAATGCTCGCTCTCTCTCTGTGT
>PISW01009885.1:0-55770 GCA_004023785.1 Mungos mungo
GTCCTAGAAACCTGCCGATAGCACCGTCTTCTTCGAGTCGCATCCTGACTACTGGACATCTCCTCTCACTGGCTGGCACCATCGTCACCTACAGCCCTGTTCCCTAAAAAGGGAGGGGGCGGAGGAGGCGGGCAGGCAGGCGGGAAGGAAGGAGGAAAGGAGGGAAGAAGAAAGGAAGGGGACAGAGGAAGGAAGGAAGGAAGGGAAGCGAGGGGGAAGGAAGGAAGGAGAGGCATGAGGAAGGAGGAGAGGGAGGGCGGGGAAGGAGGACAGAAGAAATGGAGGGAAGGAGGGAGGAAGGGAGGGAGGAAAATGGGAGGAAGGGAGGGAGGGGAAGAGAAAGGAGGATTAGGGGATGGGGGAGGGAGAGAAAAGGAGAGACAGAGGGAGAAAGGAAATCTTGGATTCCTTCTTCTGACTTGCCTTCCTTCCCCACTGTCCTGTGCTGGGTACTCCATCCTGTGCTGGGTACTCCATATTGTGCTGGGTACTCCATCCTGTGCTGAGTACTCCATCCTGTGCTGGGTACTCCATCCTGTGCTGAGTACTCCATCCTGTGCTGGGTACTCCATCCTTCCGGAGTACTCCCCCGCCCACACGCCTGTGCTCTCTCTCTTTTCTCAAAAAGAAAATAATAATTTTTTAAAAAAAGAACAGGTTACAGCACAACCTTCTTTTATTTCTAGCAGCGACACTTGCTGCCACTTATTTTTTAAAAATTTTAATAGGCAAGAGCTTCCCTCTTTGGAGAGAAGTGTTCTTTATGTAAATGTAAATCTAAGAATAAGCAAGTAAAGCGCTCCCGTAAAGCACTGACGGTTTTGATTGAAAACACAAGTCCATTCCTGCTTCTCTTCTGGGCTTGAGGGACGTGTGTCTGCAGGAAAGTGGAAAGGCAGCCTCTCTTTTTGAAAGGAGCGCCTTCTCTGTCGCCCCGCCCCCCATTTCCCTGGGGAGCTCCGGGAAGCGTACCCGTAAGTGCCGTTGGCAAGGGACTGGCTTCTTCCTTTTCTGTCCTAAGCCCACCGGGCCACTAGGTGCGTCCAGAGAGGCACCATTTCCCAGCTCAGCTGGAGGACATTTGCGGGCGGGCTTGCGTAATTCCACACTGACTTAGAGATTGCGCCAGGCAGCGGCTGAGCACAGGGCATCACTCAGCTTTATTGCTCTTCCTGCAGAAGAACCGCAGAGTCGCCGTTCCCTTAACCAACAGCGTGTCTGCTTAACTGGGACAGCGGCCAGGGGACCTTCCGTCGGCTTCACACCAACTCCTTCCAACGAGTCGGGAAACCTTTCTCTAGGCGTGGCCGCCTGCCTGCCTCGGGCACCCCGGGCCTCCGGTATAGCCATGGACCTCGATTCCACTGCCTCTGAGCTCTGCCTGAGCTTCTTAGAGCTTCTTAGAGCTTAAGAATCATATCAACAGCGCGAGAAACACGCCTTGCTCTGCTCCAGGGATGTTCATAAACGTGCTCTCACGTCAGGCTGGGGCCAGCATGCTGCCTGCTCTGCGCAGGAGGAACAGAAGCCTGGGAAGAAGTCAGGTACCTGGCAGAGACCCCACGTTTAGGAGGGACAGATGGAGAATCTCCACTGGGTTTCTGTTTCATGGCTGGGCCTTCCCCCTTCCCGACACGCCGTGGTCATTAGGAGTCCAGGCCCCTCCTGCCCACGGCCTTTCCAGAACCAGGGAAATTGAGAGCAGAGCAAAGCGCCTTGCTCCCTGTGAGTCTCCACCTGATAAAAGGAGGGGGTAGGTGTAAGGAGTTAGCTGTCAGATGTTTGGTGTGATTTTTATTTTTTAAGGCAAATGCAAAACAGATCAAAACATCCTTTATTCTACCACCATTTCCCAAAAGAAACAACCTTAGCTTGAAGGTAGAAATCAATGTTCAAAGCCCTTCCCCATTTTTAAGAAAGATAAGGGCTGCCTGTAATACGTAACAGGATGCCCTTCAGGGACCCATCAGCGCTGAAAGTGAGGCCGCGGTAGGACTGCGTTAGACCGTGTCACATATTAGTAAAAGGAGAAAGAAAGAAAGAAAGAAAGAAAGAAAGAAAGAAAGAAAGAAAGAAAGAAAGGAAGGAAGGAAGAAGGAAGGAAGGAGGAAGAAGGAAGAAGGAAGGAAGGAGGAAAAAGGAAGAAGGAAGGAAGGAAGAAGGAAGGAAGGAGGAAGAAGGAAGAAGGAAGGAAGGAAGGAAGGAAGAAGGAAGGAAGGAAGAAGGAAGGAAGGAAGAAGGAAGGAAGGAAGAAGGAAGGAAGGAGGAAGAAGGAAGAAGGAAGGAAGGAGGAAGAAAGGAAAAATCAAGTATGAACAGACCACTTTATATCCTAGAACTGACCTTTGCGCTCCTGATTCATGCGGTTTTGAGCACTGGGGTCCTTTGTTGCCAGCAATGGGCAATGGAAGGGGTTTCATTCGACTGAACTCAATTACACACACGCTTGTTTTTTAAAAACTTTTAAAAATATGTCTAAGAGAGACAGAGCATGAGCAGGGGAGGGGCAGGGAGGGAGACACAGAATCGGAAGCAGCTCCAGGCTCCGAGCTGTCAGCACAGAGCCTGACGCGGGGCTCTAACTCACAAACCCGAGATCATGACCTGAGCCAAAGTCAGCTGCTGAACTGACGGAGCCCCCCAGGTGCCCCTCAACTACACACACATGCTCGTAATGTGCCTACTGTATGCTGCAAACTGAGCTAGATGCTAGACAGGCTGCAAACAATGAACAGAGCAGGGGCCCTGACCCCGTAGACCAGTGAGAGAAGTAAATAGAGCCATATCTGAACTGCACCCCGTGCACCGGGCCCTGGCACCACCTCTGTCACAGGACAGTTGGCATCGGCTCCTGGAAGGGACCCGGCGGGGAGGCCGCGCTGGGAAAGCAGGCGCACAGCACGGTGCGCGTGCACGCTCCCAGCCGGCGGCGGCAGAAAGGGAACAGCCTGTCTGTTCTCTCTAGGGGCACGTTTGTCTAGCTCCCTGCGGCCCAGCACAATTAATTAAGTCAGGGGCCAGGGCTTTCTGTGGCCTCAGCCGTCTCTGCAAAACCTCAGCTGCTCTTCAAGTCAGCCGTGCGCCAGCTCCTAACTCAGACTCGGGAGGCGGTTCCTGCTGGCGGACAGGCCAGGACACCGCACCTCCTCGCCAGAGTTCACCCCGGGCCGCAGAGGGGCCTCCACCCGGGCGGGGAGGTCCCCGGCCGCTCCGGGCCCCAGCGCGCTCCCGGTAAAACGGAGTAAAGCCTCCCTTGTAAATGACGGACCGAAGAGTGGGGTCAAAATGAGACTGCATTTGGCCAGAGGCCACGGGAGGACCTGCCCCTCCGAGGGCGCGGACGGTGGTGCGGCTCTCAAAGCGGACAGATCCAGTCCACACGTCAGTCCCCCCGCTCACCCCACTCACCCTCCCCCATCATCGCCGCCCCTGGGCAGGTCCTAGATGGGAGGACTAGAAGGCTGGTTTCGGGGACCAGGGGGGAAACTGGTGCCTCTGTGGAGCACGCTGAACTAATTTTCTGGGGCCGCCATATCGCGGTGGCACAGATGGGCCGCCTCTAGCATCTAGCACACGATCTGGTTTTCTCAGAGCCCTGGAGGCTGGAAGTTCCAGAAGATGTAAGCAGCGTTGGTCCCTTCTGAAGTCTTTCTCCTCGGCTTCCAGACAGCTGCCTTCCAGAGTCCCACCCACCCTTGTGAGCGTCCTGGGGGCACCTTCTGTCCCCCGCGGTGGCAGGACCCAAGTGAGACATGACAGCAGAGCCACCCTGGGTAGGGGCACCTGCCACGTTCTCCGCGCAGGGCTTGGTGAGGAGGCTCGGGACCGGGCGGCTGTGCTCTGGGATGCTGTGGGCTCACCACCCTGGGGCTCGGCACCCCGCAGTCCTTGGTCAGCCGCTCGGTCCATCATTTACAAGGGAGGCTTTACTCCGTTTTACCGGGAGGGCGCTGGAGCCCAGAGTGGCCGGGGACCTCTCCACGGTGGCGGAGCCCCCTCTGTGGCCCGGGGTGAACTCTGGCGAGGAGGTGCTGTGTCCTGAGCATTGTCCTGGCCTGTCCGCCAGCAGGAACCGCCTCCCGAGTCTGAGTTAGGAGCTGGCGCACGGCTGACTTGAAGAGCAGCTGAGGTTTTGCAGAGACGGCTGAGGCCACAGAAAGCCCTGGCCCCACTCCTGCCCCGGGGCCCTTCTCCGGCCCCAGCCCGCCAGTCTCAGTGGGTCTCAGGTCAGGCAGGAGGAACTGAGAGGAAGGGAAGAAAATCCCCATTAAGAAGGGTCTTTCTCTCTCCCTCAAGAGGATGGCTGGAATGATTTTCCAAAGGTCTAGAAGCTAACAGGTGTTGGCCGGGCCGTGGAGAGACTGACAGCCTCAAACGCTGAGAAGAGGGGGCAGTTCCTCAAGAAGTTAAACCCAGAATTACCGGGTGACACGTGCCGAGGTGTTTGCCCAGGACCTGAAAACACCTCTTCAAACGGAAACGTGGGCTCACGTGTTCGTGCCCGCCCGCCCGCCGCAGCCAGGATGTGGACGTGCCCCACAGGCCCACGACTGTGCGACATAATGGGCAGGCGGCGGGTCTGGACACCGGCGCCTGCTGGGGCGCGGAGGGGCCCAGCGTGCCTGACACCCCGCGACACGGCGCCTCGGGACATCCCCTGAGAGAGGGGAGCCAGGCCCGGGGCCCAGATCGTGCGGTCTGTTTATTGAAAACATTCAGAGCAGACAGAGTCACATGGACAGAGGACTAGCTTTGCGGCGCTGGGAGAGAAGGAGGGGAGAGACTGACGGCTGCAGGCTTTCCTTCTGGGACCGGTGGTGATGGTTGTGCAGCCTCGTGCGCGTCCTAAAAGCCACTGCGCTCTGCACTTTCAGATGAATCCCATGGAGAATATGATGCTGTATGTTTGCTTTCAAAAATGGTTATCTGTTGGGCAGATCTTGGTATGAAATTTAAAAAAAAAAAAAAAAAGAAAGAAAGAAAAAGTCTCTGGAATGTTCCTGCCACAATTATCCAACTTGGCTGGTGCTGGGTACTCTGCCTATGCTGGGTACTCCATCCTGTGCTGAGTGCTCCATTCTGTGCTGGGTACTCCATCCTGTGCTGAGTACTCCATCCTGTGCTGGGTACTCCATCCTGTGCTGAGTATTCCATCCTGTGCTGAGTACTCCATCCTGTGCTGGGTACTCTATCCTGGGCTAAGTACTCTGCCTGTGTGGGGTACTACATCCTGCAGTGGATATTACTCCTGTACTGGGTACTCCATTTGGTGCTGGGTACTCCATCCTGTGCTGGGTACTCTATCTTATACTGGGTATTCTGTCCTGTGCTGGGCACTCCATTCTATGCTGGGTACTCTATCCTGTGCTGAGTACTCTGCCTGTTCTGGGTGTTCTGGTATTGTGTCCTGTGCTGGGTACTGTGTCCTGTGCTGGGTACTGGAGAGCTTGTTTGCAGCTCCCCTCAAGCTATAAGCTCCCGGGGACAGGACTTGCAGCTGGCGCGCTTCTGTGTCCCGCCCCCCCCCGCCCCGCCCCGGAGTGTAAAACACCCGTCTGCAGAGCCAGAGCCCGTTGGCCGGATGTGGGATGATCTTGAGCGCACAACGGTTCTACTACGTGTCCAGAATCATGCACACTAGTGTGTGGACGAGGGTCACCCCTGGAAACGATGCCTGGGGGCTTTGAGGAAACACACTACCTCATTGTAAAGATGAGTTTTCTGATAAAAATCATAGCAAATGACAAGACCTCATAACGCAAAGTGCAGCTTCAGTGAGTTGATCGACAGAATCAGACTCACGCCAAGGCCGAGGCTGTGGGAAAGGCAAAGCGGCTCCCTGGGACCCGACGCAATCCACCTGCCCGAATTCACCAGGCGTCTGCCCCTTTTCCCCTGCCACATGCAGACAGCGGCCAACGGGGGCGAAGAGACCCGCCCGGAAGCCCACAGATGCCACCGCCCCCGTGGGAGCAGGGCTGGTGCCGTCAGGGAGGCAGGTGGGCGGATCGGCACACACAGACTCGGTCCCGGAGCTCCAGGAAGTTAATTAGTTTTCACTGCCTTCTATGTGGACTCGGAAGAAGCTGGCCGCAGTCCACATTGAATATGGTCCACCACAATCCCGAACACAACCAGCCTAATTTAATTTTGAAATTGCATTTGGAAAAAAAAAAAAGTGTGAAGATACCAATTGAATGGCATCGTTTAGAAAACCCATTATCCGCGGGTCGCCTGCCAACACCGCCATGTGGTCGCGATAGCACAGCCTTTGAGCTCTCTGCCTCTCGCGTGAGAAAGAACGAGACAGAGAACGTGTCCACGGACTCGTTTATCTGGGCCCCCAGGGGGCGCATTCTTTGAGGGGACCCAGTTCTCAATGAGAAGCAAGGGCGCCGGGACCTTGTTCTCGGTCTAGGAGCCGCCCAGCCGCCCAGCACTTAACCGTGTGCCCGCATCCCCACGGCCCTGGTTTGGAAAGAGTGAAGCAATAATGCTCGCATACGTCCCGGAGTCATCGTTTTCTCCTTCTAGAATTTACTGCAGACAAGTTGTCAGGCATCGGGGAGCTTAAATTTTGCACCATCAACTTTCGGCATAAAATATCAGGAGGCAATGGTGTATATCCTCTCCTCGGACCCTCTGAGGGCTGTAATTCTCCTGGTGCCAATTAGAATCGGACAAATCAAGCGGGGTGAGACACCACGCGACCCCAGGCTCGCCCCGAGTCGCCAGTCAAATCCCAGACCTTCACACGGTGGCTGATGGAGTCCAATTAAACAAACGTTTTCATCTGTACGTTGCCAAGATTTGATGAGAACGATCTTCCCCCATCAAGAGAAAAATGCAGACATATACGTGTGTCTAAGCAAATCTCAGACCGCCCACGGAATTCTAAGTATTCTCAGAAATCACATCCAGCCACTAAAATGCTATGTGATGCAAATTAATTTACTGAACAGAAATATTCCAATAAAGTTGGCTATAAACTGAGCATCTGTACTTAAAAATCATATTTTCCCAGTCACCAATGTGACGAAAATCAGAATATATTTCTTCGAAGGAAAATAACCTCTCTAGTAGGCCTGCCGGAGACATGCTGTCACCGGCTCTGTCACACGTCGGTGTCCACACACCCGGGGCATCTGTCCACCCACCTGGCCTCACCTGGTCCATCAATCCAGTCACACCCACACCGGGGGCATCTGTCCACTGGCCTGGCATCACCTGCTCTGCCAGTCTGTCCCCAGCCGTCCGTGAGTGCCTACCTCGTGCTACGCCCCCAGTGACACGGCTGTGGGAAACCTAGACAGAGTCCCCAGCCCTGCTGGGCTTACAGCCTGAAGGTTAACAAGGTGGGGACATCGGATATCTGTGAGGTTATCAGTGACGTGCACTGAGCAAGCAGGCCTGAGAGGGTTGCAAGGTTGTCCCCTTGCCCAGGGAGGCCCTGCAACGCGGGGCGTTCAGGAAAGACTTCCGAGGTTGGTGGGGCTGGACCAGCATAAGCCACCCAGAGAGTGGCCGGAACTGAGAAGAAAGAGATGCGGTGTCCTGGCTGCCTGACCTCACGGGTCCCGGCCAGGAGCTGGCTCTCACCATGAGCAGCAAGCCCCAGCTTACGGGATCTTAAAAGATCATCCGTGTTTCCCCTTCAGCTGGCTAACTGGGGCCGTGGCCACTCCCTGTCTGACGGTTCAGGGGCCCTGTCCCTCAGGCCTGGGGGCCCGTCTCCGGCTGAGCCGGCCTCCAGAGCAGGGCCCAGAGGGGGCGCCTCTGCTGTCGGCCTCCACCAAAGCAGACTCTCTCTACCCGGCCGTCTGCTGGAACTCGATCTTCCAAGCACATGGTGTCCTTATCAAGTCGTCAGGTTTATGAATCTGAATGCTGTGGCTTTGTGGCCGGCAGATTTGTGGTCACAGATCAAACAGGTGAAACCTGAGACAGTAAATGAGCGTTTCTGCCCCACTTTGCTCCCAGCAGAAAGGGCTCCCGTGGCCGGCTGGGCTTGAGGCCTCACGTCTTTTTTGTGGAAGACAGAACTATCTCTGTGGTCCCGATGCCCCCGCTCATCCTGAAAGCAGCAGGCGGGGACGTGGGGGCAACCTACTTCCTGAAAAGCCACTTTTCTCACCTGGAGAATGAGGATGAGGATGGTCCACGGTCCGGCGGTGTCTCCCAAGGCCACTGTGCTGCTCCTCTACCCCACCCGGCTGCGTGGGCTCACCGTGTGGACCGCGCTCAAGGATGGAGCAGTCAGAAGTAGAACCTGGGGTCTGTGCCTCCTTCTGGGAGTGGCTCAGAGTAAGCTGTTGCATGTGGGAGTGACATCAGACCCCACATCCGTCCCCCTTCTCCTGGAGGAGGAGACGGGCCTGGGGACCCCATCCTGGGTTCATGTGGGTCCCGCCCCCACAGATTCATATATCCAAGCCCTGACTCCCAGGCCCTCAGAACTGACTATATTTGGAGATGGGGCCTTTACAGAGGTGAGTAAGGTCACTAGGGTGGGCCCTGGTCCCATCTGACTGGTGTCCTTTTAAGAAGAGCAGGTCGACACAGACACAGACAGAGGGACGGCCGTGTGGGGACACAGTGAGGAGGTGCTGCCCGCACGCCAGGAAGGGAGGCCTCCAGGGAGCCAGCACCGTCCACACCGTGATCTTGGACTTCCAGCCTCTAGAGCCGTGAGGCCACACAGCGGGGCCGTCGAGGCTGCCAGTCGGCGGGGCTCTGTTTCGAGGGGTCCAGGGAACCACCCAGGGCGTGTCCCCACGACAGCACACAGGGCCACATGTGCGTCCGTGGCTGACCCTTCTCCTCTGCCCCAAGTTCCAAACCCCACTTCGCCGTGGGAAGAGCTGTCCTTGTAGGAAGGGGCAGGGGGGACGCAGCTCCTGGACCCCGTGCTCAGCGTTTTCCTCCTCAGACGGCGTCACGTCCATCGGCCTGGCGCCTCAACCAGCAAACGGGCCCGCCAGTCTAGCTCAGTGGCGGCACTGTGCGCAGGGAAAAGTTTTCAAACGACTCCTGAACAGAGTAATTTCATTTGCTGTGAAGTAAAGTTAAAAGTAAATTGCACTAAATTAATATTGATTCAAATTAAGCCATTTATCTCTTTATGCATTTCAACTCCACATCAGAGACAATCATTGCTAAGCTGCTCTGCAGCAGATAAAATGACAAGTGAAATCGCATCGTGTCGCGGTTCCCCTTTTCTGGGAAAATGGCAAAATAAATAAATAAATGCGCGCGCACGACGCAGAGCTTGCGCTGGACCAGCGGCGGGCTTCCCGCTGAGCGAGGCAGGGAGCTGGGGAGGCCGCTCGCTCTGTTCCCGCGGCCGAGAGCTGAGAGGTGGCGGATTTCCTCACCCGAGGACAGAACACCGTCCTCAGATGCTGTGAGGGCAGCGCCCGGGTGTGGGGAGGCCGCCGGAGCCGCGGGTGTTACCCAGACGCAGGCAGGCAGCTGCTGAGTGCCCCGTTAGCCGTCGAGCCCCCCAGGTGACAAGTCTCTCTCTTAGCACCGAGCGGGGGGCGGGGGGCGGGCAGCCCATCCTCGAGTTCCACCTGCTGCTTCCCATGGCCTTCCAGGCTCCTCCTGGCAGGGGGAGGGGGCACGGACCTACGAAAGGGACACAATTCTGCAGGGGTGCCAAAGCCCTGAGGCCACAGTCACAGGCAGGTCGCAAAGCCCATTCTGGGGGCTCTGGCACCCGAGGTGCATGCATGCATCCGGACACACACCGTGCACACACGCGTGCCTGATCTCTGCTGTTTGGAGACCAGGGACGACGCTCATCCGTAGACAGTGGTGCTGGCCAGTGCCAGGCTGTCCCCACCACCCAAGGCGCAGGTGACGGCTGACATCACCCCCCCACTCCCTCGCCGGTGAGCACGCAGAATGGGGTCCTGACCGTGACTAGTGAGTGTCAGGGACAAGTCCGAGCAAAAGCCTTCCTGCTCTGCAGAAAATGAAATTCCGACCCTCCCGGTGGATCCCGGGATCCCTGCCCTCAGGTAATTCGTCCTTTGCCATCAGAACGCAGTTGGTGTGTTTCCTTCCCCCCATGCTGAGAGGGAGCCCAGGAACCAGCTTTGTCTTCAGTGAGGCCCAGGGGTGTGTCTCCACCGGCCACGACAGACATCGCAGACGGGGTTTGTCAGTGACAGACCTTCCTTTCTCACGGTTCTGGCGGCGGGAACCCAAGGTCAAGGTGCTGGTAGGACTTGTCTTCACAGGGGGCGAGGGACGACGGAGCTGTCCAGGGTCCCCTGTAACTGGGCGCTGATCCCATTTGTGAGGGACCCGCCCTCACGGCCCAGTCACCTCGGAGCACCGGGGTGGCCCGGAGATCGGGTTTGGGGAACACAGACATTGGGTCCACGGCCAGGTGCGAGGGGAGGTCCTGAGAGTCTGCCCAGACCCACTCAGCTGCATCGGATGTGCCTCCCGATGGGGACCCGCTGGTTCCTACAGGACAGAAGCCGGAGGGCGCTGCTTCACTCCAGCAGCAGACCAGGGGGAAGCCCCCCACATCCGGGTGTACGCACAGAACAATGCCAGATTCTCACCTCTGCCGTCAGCCTCGGGGGCCAACAGGGGAGCCCGCCGCAGCCCCCCCCCGCCCCCCGGCTTTCCCTGAGCGGCGCTGTGGTCCTCAGCCCTTCCTGGGCACTGAGATGCCGCGGTGAAGCCGTGTTTCCCTCTGGGGGCGCCTAACTCTCCTTGCTAGTTTTCTTTTATTTATTTTTTTTGGTCTTGGTTTTAAAATCGAACTTGGTCAGCAGCCAGTCTCCTGAGTTCACCTCTCACTGCACGACTGCGCGTCCCTGGGTGCCCTGCTCCTGCTGGCTGTCGCTCAGCCCTCTCCCCGCTCCCAGCGACATCCTGGCCCCGTGGCTCCCTTACCGGGCGTCCCTCAGAGTCAGGCCTCCTCTCCTACCCCCACCAGACCCCGTCCCCGCCAGGTCCAGCCCCACCTCCCCCCAAATGCAGCTTCTTATTTCCTAAACCTGAAAGACCCCCCACCCTGCTCCATTCTCACAAAGGTGGGTCCACGGGAGCCCAGATTACCTTCTGGGGCATCTCAAAAAGTGCCTCCGTCGGGGTGATTTTCGGTGGTGCGGCAGGGAGAGGATTTGAAACAACATGTGGGGCACTGGGAGCACGGAGGAACCGCTGGAAGTTCTGTCGCTCACCCCCTCGTGCACAAAGAGCGTCCCGTGCCCCCCGGCCCCGCGCGCACACCCCCATGAGCTCCATCCGGCTCTGTAAGCCGAGGCAGGGCCCCGTCCCTCAGGGCTCCCCTTGGGGTGTGGGGTCTCCCTCAAGTCTCTCTTTTTCTTCGCCTCCACTTGCCTCCACCCTCAGCTCAGATAAGTCCTTCCAGAAACGCGTTTCTGATTCCTTTCTTGCTTTCTCCCCTCCTTGCTCTCCCCACAAGGGTCTGGCCTCAGACCATCCTGACTGCACTCACGTCTCTGCCTCTGGCCCGAGTTCACCACTGCAGCTGCCCAAGTACAAGTGGCCGCACCCCCCATACGCACGTGTCCCAAGGGGAATGTGCAAAAACACCAAAAACCAAAGACCTCTGGTTCCCTGGGACAGTTACCTCCCCCGAGGAGGATGAAACAGTGCAGTGCCGCTGACTCGGTCATGTGGCTCGGCGCCCGCAGGGAGAATTAAGTAGCGTGTGCCTAGGAATCACTGCTTCCCCTCCCCCCCACTTCCCAGAGAGTGTCACCCAGATCTGGTGGCACCTTTGGGTGGAGCCCTGCTCCGAATCTAACTGCTTTCTGTGGGCCAGCCGGGTCTCGGGGCCCCTGGAATCTTGGTGCGTCTGTCCCTAGAAATCAGCTCTGAAGCCCAAGGTGCACGCACAGCACCAGGAGGCAGCTTCCCTCCTTCTCCGACGGGGGCCGAGCCGAGTGTCCACGGCCTCCATTCCCCGGGCTGCCCCTTACGGCCTCCTCTACAAAGTGCCAGGGGGAACGGGGTGCCTGAACCCCAGAGGCTGTCCACCAGGAGCAGTCACACAAGCCAGACGTCGTAGGAACTACAAACCTGTCCGCCTCTCTCTTCTGTTATCTACGACTCCCTGTCCTCACCTGGGAAGCATGGAGACCACGAGGCTCAGGGCTGTTTCTGACTCCTGTGTCCTCTCTCCTCGTCCAGCACGGCGTGCTTCCAAATCAGGAGCCCACGGGAGTTCTGTCTTCCATGAGGGTCTTAGGGAGGACCTGGGTACAGGACCGCTGTCCCTTTACTGAAGGCACAGCCCCCTCCCCTCCAGACCCAGAGCCCTGGGCCACGAGGAGTGTGACTTACGTCTTTAAGATGGTGCCAGGTGTCGGCTCCGTAACTGGTCAGTTGGTAACAAAGCCATTGGTGGGACTGATCGGTCAGGGCAGTCTGCTCCTCCCGGAAACCACCCCCACCGCTGCATGATCTGGCTGGACCTTGCTCCCCCCCGGACCCATCTGTGTGGCAGCCACCCCCCACCCCAGCCCCAAGACTATGTGGGGAGCAGGTGAACCGTGTGGTGTGAACTTTCCGGGGCAGAGCTCAGGGGCACACGACCGCACACCATCCAGATGGGACAGGACACGGGGGGAGCCGAGCGGCAGCCCCGGAGATAACCGGCCAGCGGTGACGGTGACGATGCGGCTGTTAATGGAAGGGGAGCTGGTGTGGGTCTGTCCTCCGTGAGGAGCAGCACGGCTGATTAATGGCATTTGGAAGATAAATGTTAGGAAAAGCAGCCCAATGCCATCAGACCTTATCTTGGGTAATGTCCTCTCTGCAAACTGCATTCCGAAGTGCTTTTCTGTGTGACGGTAATGGCGTTACCAAGCAGCGGAGCACGGACTGCAGCAGGAAGGGGCCAGGCGGGATCTGGGAGCAGGGGCGTCCAGTGCTGTGACCACACGGCCACATGGCCCTGGGGGGGAGGGGGTGGGGGGGAGCCATGGTTAAGAGGGCTTTGAAGACAAAAGGAAAAACCCAAATATGTCATCTGTCTTCTCCGGGTCAGACCCTGGGGGTGCCTCCTACCAGACGTTTTTCACAGGATCCTCCGGGCCACCCAGGAAGACCGGGTTGTCCCAGAGCTGGCGCATCTCCTGCCAAAGCCGTTGTGCCGCCATGACCCTGGAGAAGCCGGTGCGGTCGGTCCTGGCTTGAGTCCTGCCCTCCCGCCTCCTCCAGCCTCAGGCTATTTCCGAGGCTGCACCTCGTCCCAAAGCGAGTATATGAGTTTCCCATGGCTGCTGCAATAGCTTATTCCAGGCCTGGTGGCTTAAAACAACACATTTATTCTCTTGCAGGTCTGGAGGTCATAAATCCAAAAATAAATCCAAAACCACTTTCGCTGGGCCAAAATCAAGGTGTCAGCATGGCCGTGGTCCCTGCAGAGGCTCCAGGGGAGAATCCGCTCCCGCCCTTCCCGGTTCCCTCCGCCATCCTCAGAGCCGGCGCTGTGGCAGGTGGCCTCAGGGTCGCCTGCTCCCCCCGGCAGGGGGTCCTCCTTCCTGCTCCACATGGGCCCTTCAGTGTGTCCACCCAGATAATCCAGGGCGATCTCCACGTCTCAAGATCCTTGGCTTGGTCACATCTAACAAGTTCCTTTGACCATAGGCAATCCCTCGCAGCTTCCAGGGATGAGGGTGTGGGCACGCTGGGGGGATTCAGCCCAGCAGGCGAGCAGCCCCGCACTCACAGGCTCCATCCTCCAGAGAGTCTGCGTCATCCTGCTCTCCCCAGTGTCTCTCCAGCACCATCCCCACATCTGCCTGGGGCATGAAATGCCATAATGAATTCAGATTTTGCCCCTCCTGGGCCAAAGAATTATGAACGCACAGTCAGGTCATCTGTAAGGCCGCATCTGTGCCCCTAAGGGTCGAGGTCCGAGCAGAGGCGAGGGTTAGCCCCACGGGGCTCTTGGGGAATGGGGTCAAGGCCCCAGTCGGGAACCTGGATAGCGGTACATGCAATGAGATTCAGGCCAAATAAACACGAGAGCATCCTGATCTCTGGATACAAAATACGCAGACACTGTAGTCAACGCAGGTCCTCACCTTGGAAAAGCCCCACAGTGGCTTGGGGACGTGATGCTGCACAGCTCCCGTTAGGGGAGGGGGTGGAAGGAAGGTCGTCTGAGGTGGCCCAGGAAAGCGGACCAGCGCCGTGGACAGCGTGTCTCCTGACACACGCGGTGCACGCATGGAGGTGGGCGTGAATGTTGAAGCGTGTTCCTACACGGCTCCGCTCGGCCGGGTGCAGTTGTCTGCACGCACCTGCGTCTTCTGCATGTCCCTCGGTTTCCTCCAGGCAAAATCACACAGAAGTGAGCGCAAATTGGAGGTCGCGTCCTGCTCCGCTTGCTCTCTAACCACATCGGAACAAAGTCCTGTTTGCAAGGCCAGTGCTGGAGCAGAATGTGGGGGGAAGAGGGGCCCACATCCACTCCTCTGCCTCGGTGGTGATGAATGTGAACGGAGTTTCTGGGAAATTGGGAAGACAGAGGGCAGCAGCGTTTGTGTGCTGGGGGTGGGGTGTGCGTGCACACTCACACACATGCATGCACACACACAATGCACACACACATGCACACACATGCACATACATGCACACACACGGACACACGCTGGCATGCACACATGTACACATGCACATTCACACACATGCACACACGTGCGAACATGGACATGTACACAAGCACACACATGCACATACATGCACGTGCACACACACGCACTCACAGACGCACACATGCATGTGCCCACACGAGCACACACGCGTGCACACATACAATACACACGTGCACATTCACATACATGCGCACACGTGCGAACATGGACATGTACACAAGCACACACGTGCACACGTGAACACACGTGCATGCGTGCACAAGCACATGCACAAGCACATGCATGCACACACACATGCACACACAACACACACATGCATGCACACGCGCATGCACACAGTGCACACATGCACACACATGCATGCACACATGCATGCACACACAGTACACACATGCACACACACACATGCACACGCACACACATGCACACAGGCACACACATGCATGAGCGGTGCTCAGAGCCGCCTCGTTCCTTCCCCCGCTACGTCTCCCCAGGCCTCACCACCTGATGGCGCCATTATTTATTCTGTCTGCTTATAAAGTTTCCTCCACTTCTTGACATGCCCTAGAGGGATGAGGCCCTCAACTTTCCTGAATAGTATGAGCCCGTCCAAAGGACCCGGCAGTGAAAACTGCAGACAGAGTCAGAAATATGGCCGCGGAAGAGTGGGGCATGGCCCGGATACGGAGGCCAGGGTGATTAAAATGACCAATGTGTCAGGCACGAAATAGTAGCTCCTGATATCGACCCAGCGTCGAGAATAAGGCCCCTTATATCACCACAGGAAATGGGCAATTTTATGCCAACTCGGAGCAGCGTGTCTTGAGGTAATGGTGGGTATAATTCATGTCGCTTGCACGGCCTCAGACCTGCGTGCAGACAGCATTTCAGCCTGAGCTCGGGTTTCTGGCTTCTGGGTTTCCAAGCCAGACCCTTAAAAATACATATGGAAAATGCTAAAATATTTGCTCTGCACTAATGGGGATTAAGTGCCAGTGAAAATGGCCAGATTGATGGTCCCTGGAGATAAGAGTCATCCTCCTTATGTCCAGATGAATCAGCCGGGACTCAGTCCCCGGTTCACACCCTCTTTTCACACGTGCATGTGCACAGGTGCACGCGCACTGCCTCCTTTCTGTCCTCACCCTTAGTTCCAATTTCACCTGCTATTTCATGTGTTCACCTGGGCAGATGCCAGCGACGCCGGAGGTGGCCCCACGAGCAGGAAGCTGTCAGGTCCCGAAGGGCATCCCTGGAGTGCGCATTTTCAGCTGCCTGCCCCATGTCCCTGGAGCGGAAGACCCGGCCCCTGGACTAAACACGGGGAGACTGTCTCCCAAAGGAAAAATTAAGAAGTAAGGCTTAGCAAAGTGTCTAAGGAAGAAGCTTCCAGCAGCCTGCGCTACTCCTGAATGCTGGAGAATAGTACATAGTTTCCGGTATTGCCCTCATTTTCTTCCATGAAGCCATGGCACAAAGAGGTAAAAGCAAAACGGTGAATTTTTAAATATGACCCAAAAAGCCGCCAAACCGAAATGCTCACTGCTGGCAATTCGGTCTAATTTGCTTTCTAAACCCCCAGGCACCCGTGTGACTCATATATCGCCACATACCGAAGACTGGCAGTTGAAATCACACCATAAATAATTCTGTCTGCAGCATTTTCTGCATAATATCCTGTTACACGCATGTCCTCACAGATCGGAAACGTGCTGAAGTATATATAGTTTTACTCCAGAATGTCTCAGCTACTATTATGCTGGACCCATTTTCCCACTAGTTGAGTCGTTTCTAAACCATAATTTAAGTGTGGGCATCCCGAACTTTGCAACCGCCCCCCTGGTATTGAATATGTAGGTGATGAGCAGCGTTTGTGCCTCCTGAGGAACACCACCACCACCAGGAAGCCCTCCGTGTGTGTGGCACAGGTGTGAGGGGGGCTTTAAGACCCGCCCTCAGCAGCAGCTTTCCGCTCAATGGTCTCCTTCAAAGCTTTTGCCATCGGCTGTTCCCACCAGCAGAGCACGGCGGTGGGTCCCCTGAGCCTCCACAGCAGTGAGAACTGCCTTCCTTCCTCCTAGGAGCGGCGCGACCAGCCACGCTGGACGTTCTCAGGCAGGGCAGACGGTGTGTGAGCGTTCTTGCAGCTGTCGGGCTGCACTGCACATCTCCATGACTTAATGGGCCCCAGGGCCTCTTGATTCCATTTTCTGCTCTGTAGCTGAGGCCAGGCCACGGTTGCCTCCTTGGTACATGTCCCTCCCTCTCCCCCTCCCCCCCTCCCCCCTCCCCTCTGTCTGGGTCTGCCTCCTGGGGGTGGGTACTCTTGGCTTGCTCCCCATTAAATCCCTGTGCTCAGCACGATACTGGTAGGTGATTAATGACTGTGGGCAAGTTGAACAAACGGGCCTCTGGTTCTTAAAACGTGCTTGCAACGTCAACAGCTACCAAGAGTGAAAAGCCATCTGTTACGGGTTGAATCATGTCCCCCTAAAAAAAATGTTGGAGTCATAAGCCCCAGCCCTGAGAACGTATTTGCGACTATGGTCGTTGCAGATGTCATTTGTTAAGATGAGGTCATGCTCCGGCAGGGTGGGCCTAATCCAACGTGAGCGACTTGTGTCTTTGTAAGAAGAGATCGACACTCAGCTGGAAAACAGCCTTGGGGGGCTGGAGGTGGAGACTGCGGGGGGCGGAGACTGCGGGGGGGCGGAGACTGCAGGGGCGGAGACTGAAGGGGCGGAGACTGCAGGGGCGGAGACTGCAGGGGCGGAGACTGCAGGGGCGGAGACTGAAGGGGCGTAGACTGCAGGGGTCAGAGACTGCAGGGGCGGAGACTGAAGGGGCGGAGACTGCAGGGGTCAGAGACTGCAGGGGCGGAGACTGAAGGGGACAGGGGGTGGAAGAGACTGCAGGGGCGGAGACTGCAGGGGGCGGAGACCGCAGGGCTGTATGGACAGCCCCCAGGATCACCAGCAGCTAGGAGAAGCAGAGGAGGCGTCTCAGGGCCTCCAGAAGGAGTCAGCTCTGCCAACGCCTTGACTTTGGCCTCTGGCCTCCTGAACTGAGAGAGAAGTCTGTGTTGTTTCAAGCTGTTTGTCAGGGCAACCACGGGAATCTCATACATGGGCTTCCCTTCAAAGACGGCAGGTGCACATTTGGAGAGGCAAGGAGGCCGCGACTTGCCTACGGTGCTGACGGCTGTGCTCGATGGGGCGGTTGTCGTGAGCAGGCAGGCTGGCCTCTCTCTGCAGCTCATGCAAGAAAGTGGAAATAAGAAAGAAACCCGGTCCGTAGGGGCAGGCTACCTGGGCCACCAGGCCTCAGGGCCACGTCCTTCTAGAAGACCGGAGGGGCTGTCTGCTGTCTCCCGTGACCCGGGATGTCCAGCCTGTGAAACAAGGGCTGCCCGTTTCCTCTGGGATATTTGAGCCGGGCTGTGGGGGTGCAGCCGGCTCTGCGGGGAGGAGGTCGAGGCTAGCTGCAGCCCCGCCCCCAAATCTGCCTCCAGAGCGAGGAAGAAGCGAGCCGGCTGTGCGCCTCATGCATATGTATTTATGGACATTGACGGCCCATTGCAGAAATGCCTATTCCATGGCTTTACACCAGGTTTTATTGCCCATGTAGGTCCTTTGTAATATCCTCTGGAAATTCATATTAAAGGAGATTTCAAATCCAAATGACTGACCCGGCAAGCCCTTACGTTCCCCGTCTGTGAGGAGGTTTTAGTTAATAACAAAGCATTTTATTCAAAGTTGTGCCTATTGATAAGATTGCCCGTGGAGGCGCGAACATTTCTGGAATGCAATATCATATGTATGATTGGCCGAATCAGCTGCAGCGTCTCTGTCGGGACAATTTCCCTTTGATGTTCTGGGTGCTTAAAAGGCCTTAGAAGATTCTCGTGTGTTTTGTAGCCAAAATGTGTTGCAGATTTTTTCCCCGTCTTTTGGAAACCAGAAAGGCTCTGTAAATCATGTGCTGGAGCGGGCCCTCAAACACAGTGGATATAATGCGCATTTAGGCACCAAGATGTGTTCTCTTAGCTTAGCACGAGGCTGTGCCCTCGCCGGAGCACCTGTGCCAGCCGGCAGACACCTGTGTCCCCTGGGAACCAGCAAAGTTCCCGGTGTGGGAACCCCCCCCACCGCCATCCCACATTCAGAGTATTGTGAGGAGGTCTGGGGGGGATGCGGTTTTCTTCTACAATATGGAGGGAGAAGAGTGAGGCGTCGAAAAAGAATTTCTAAAGTGTTTCCTGTCGCCCTGGGCACAAACCCTGGTACAACGGCTGAACTGCATCCCCCCTGCCTGCCCTCAACCCAGAGTTGAAGTGCTAACCCCACTGTGTGGCTGAATTCGGAGATGGGGGTCTCTCAATTAAGGTAAACTGAGGTCATCAGGGTGGGTTGGTGCCCTGAGAGAAGAGACGCCAGAGGGCTGTCTCCCCACGTCGTGAAGGGACACTGGGAGAAGGCAGCCCTCTGCAAGCCGGGAAGAAGATCCCCACCAGGAGATAAGTCTGCGGGCACCTTGATCTGTAACACCCCAGCCTCCAGAACTATGAGACAGAAATGTCGTTGTTTGAGCCTCCATGTCTGCGGCTTTTTGTTACTACGGCCGACTGGGGCCTATCTAATCTCGGCCCACAGGGTGAATGTGGCCACCCTGAGCTCCAGGACCTCAGCTGCCGGGACCCAGGAGCCGCACACAGCAGCTGCCGGAGGAGACAGACGGCAGGAAGGGTTGTTATGGGTCCGGCCTCACTCAGCGCGCCCTGGCATCTCCGTCTGTCTTTCGTCTGTACACACTTCCCCGCTCGGATGAATCCTGGAGGGGATGACGTCCAGTAAATGCTCTTTCATCCCTGAAAGAAGAGTTTATTTAAGCCAGTGAGTCAAAAAGTCAACAAGCAAAGGAGCAGAGCCAGAAGGCTACGGGGGGCGGAAAGGCCCTTTCCACGTCTCCTCGGACTCATCACTATGCAGGCTCAGGCACTGATCAGCCCCCAACAGTTGCTAATGTCTCTGACTTTCGCTCTGTGTTTTTTTGGTCACAATTTAAAAATGCAGAATATGTCCAGTGAGCACGGCCCTTGACCTACTCAAATGAGAAGCAAGCAGCTCTAACGGAAGCTCCTGCAGTGGCCTGTCCTTACTGCCCTGGGCCGGGTGCGCTCAGCTTCCGCGAGGAGAGACGGAGAGATCAGGGTGACCACTGTCCGTTTGTCCCTGCAGCGGCTCACCCGCAGGGACCGGCCCCCGGGGCAGGCATGGGCTAGTGCTGTACCTGCAGGGAGACAGAGGTGGGCCTCAGTGATGTCACCTTAAGGCCCAGGGCAGGACAGGGGGCTGTCTGAGCAGAAGGCTCCGCGCCATAATAAAAAGTATATTTCGTCTCCGTTTGGGGTTTTCGGCAAGAGCTTCGGACACCCTTGAAATGACCTAAGTGATCAGAGTTTCTTTGCGACGCTGGTGAGTTGACTCGTGGTTGGCCCTCGGGTCGGGTCAGGATGGGGGCTTGTCCCCAGAAAGACCAACACGCGCCTGCGAGGCTGGGGCTTTGAGCCAGCCGGACCTCCAGGAGGGGAGGGGGCCTGGAGATGGAGTTCAGGTGCACGGTCGGTCAGTGATTTAATCAGTCGTGTCCAGGTGATGACACTCCAGTCAAGGCTCTTGACCCCCAGACTCGGCAGAGACTCCCAGCCGGTGGGCACCCTGATGTGCCAGGAAGGTAATCCACGGGGGTCCCTGGGGAGAAACCCCAGAAACTCTGTGCTCCCTCCCAGGCTTCCCCTGTGGGTCTCCTCATTGCCTGTCATGTAACATAAAACTGTAGCATGACGCTTTCCTGAGCTCTGCCTCTGGCGAATGACCGAACCTGAGGAGGGGTCTCAGAAGCCCCCGATTCATGGGCCAGAAGTGCAGGTGGCCCAGGGGACCTCCCCGCAGCTGCGTCTGAAGTGGGGCAGTCCTGGGGCCGAGGACCCAGCCCTGAGGCTGCAGGGTCTGCTGGTGGCTCTGGGTGCTCTGCGTCAGAAGTGCGCTGTGCGGGCCCCGGGCTGGGGGGGAAGCAGAGCAGACTCAGAACAGGCCCTGGGGCCCTGAAACCAGCAGGAGGGCCGGGCTTAGCCTGGGGCTGGGGCTCCTGCCAGTTCCCCGTGGGGGTGTCCTTCCGCAGAAAGGACGGCACTGCCTTTCCCCTACGGAAGAGTGAAGTCCTCAAATTATTGTCACAGAGATAGTTCTGCTGCTGAAGGCTGCTGGCGGGGCAGACGCCGGTGCCCACGGAGGCGTGTTGGGGCTGAGATCACTGACGACACTGTTCCCGCAAACCCAGTGAGCAGTGCTTGCCTGAGGATTTCTCATAGAATTTTGAAGAACGAAATCTAGGTGCACCGGGCACAGGCCCCCTCGTGAAACCCAGCAGGGGATGCCAAGGACGGTGGTGCGGTCCTGACTTTGGAGCTGGACACCAGATGGCGTCAGAGCCGGGCTGTGCCTTCCATCTGCTCGGGAAACTTGCGCTCACTTCCCAGCCTCGCTGGGCCTCAGTGTGTGTATCAAGAGAGTGGGGTCAGCACTAACATTTCACAGTGGGTGGGACAGTTTCCAGGTCCGGGTGACGGCACGTGGGAAACTCCCCAGCACCCGGCCTGACCGCAGGTGAGCACTCGCTAACCGCTGAATGCGGTCCTTGCTTTGCCTTCGTATGTCAGTAGGGAAGGCCCGTGGCGACCCAGTCCTGGACCCCCGCGATCAGCTACAGCGCTTGCAAACGAAAGACGGACAGAGCGCACCGGGTCGGAGCAGGCAGGCCGAGGAAGCGGGCCGGCAGGAGACTCCAAGGCCACCCATCAGTCTTACTCTCTCTCTGAATTCTTCTCGGGCGCCCCCTCAAGGCACCAGCCCCTCGAGCTGGGGGTGGTATTTACTGGTCCAGGGAAAGCCTCCCAGAGGGGAGGCCACGGAAACTGGTGAAGGCCTGACCAGCTTCCGCCCTGGGCCCCCTCACTGGGAGATTCCTCGCTTGACTTCCTCCTGGGGGGCGCACACTTCCCGTCGGTGAATTGCTCCCTGAAGCTTCCTGAAACGTGGCTCCGTGAATGAACTCCGGACAAATTGGACAGATTCCGACTGCCGTCTTCATAGTCATGGAGGAGGGAACGTCTAATTCTTTACTACGCCAATAAATTCTGTGTCCGATTTATCTTCCATCAGGCCAACATTAATATTAAAATCCTCCATGATTCATAAATCTGTCATACTTCAAGAAAAGCAGCACCAGGAAATCAAAAAAGGCCTCATTAACAAACGTGGAATTAGTCCTCTGAGGACCTTTCTCAATGGCCAAACAGACCATTTACAGTCTGATCATTGTCCTAATGGGCCGTGCTCTGTCATTGGGTCAGTGTTCTGAATCTAAATTGGCCGGCGGTAGGCTGGTGATCGCAGTCTGGGGTGCCTGGGGTGACTTGGAGGCTCAATCACCCCACATGGAAGATGGGTAAGGAGCTGCGTTAGCCAGGGGGCCGAAGGGGGGGCGTTGGGAGTCCGGGGGCTCCGTGTGGGCCACACCCTCTGCCGTGTGCCCGAGCTGGGGACTCCGCCTCCGCTGCCGCCACCAGGTGCTGTCCCCCCTGCCTGGCACAACTCCAGCGCCACAGTCCCCAGGGTCCCAGGAGGTAGCTCCCTGCCGTGGGACGTGGTCTGGTCTCGAGAACTTCCCCCCGGGGACGCGCACCACTTTCTTGGAAGCGGTTTCCATGACGGCAGATCTTCGTGTAGTCTTTATGAAATTAGGCCAGGGCAGCCGGGCTGGTTGTGGGGAGCGGAGACCGGGAAGGGACCCAACCTGGGCTACTGGGGGGGGGGTTCGTACGTGACCTCAAAACACAGAGTCCAAGTGGACAGTGCAGCCCCGTTCTCCGGGCTGGTCCAGTCGTCCACCTAGACTTGGGACCGGTTCTGAGAGGAGCCCCCACGTCTGTTCTCCTCGAGAGGAGTTTGTGCACCGTGTCGCCAAGCCGCTTCCAAGGGTTAGGAGACAGACAGATGTTAATAATAAAGTCTCAGCAGCTGCATTTGCACACAGGGGGGCACTGAGTCACACAGGAGCACGGAGCCCCGGGTCACACGTGATCACATGCCCTGGGTCACACAGGATCACAGAGCCCTGGGTCACACAGGATCACAGAGCCCTGGGTCACACATGATCACAGAGCCCCAGGTCACACAGGATCATAGAGCCCCGGGTCACACGTGATCACAGAGCCCCGGGTCACATGTGATCACAGAGCCCCGGGTCACACAGGAGCACAGAGCCCCGGGTCACACGTGATCACAGAGCCCCGGGTCACATGTGATCACAGAGCCCCGGGTCACACAGGAGCACAGAGCCCCGGGTCACACGTGATCACAGAGCCCCAGGTCACACAGGATCACAGAGCCCCGGGTCACACGTGATCACATGCCCTGGGTCACACAGGATCACAGAGCCCCAGGTCACACGTGATCACATGCCCTGGGTCACACAGGATCACAGAGCCCCGGGTCACATGTGATCACAGAGCCCCGGGTCACACAGGATCACAGAGCCCCAAGGAAAGCATTACCAAATCGGGTAGAAGCCATGGCCGCATTCCAACCAAGTGTACTTTACCTCCGAATATACAAGAGTGTTCACATTCGTAGGCCTGCAGTGGGGATCACACGGATACACCTTCACTATCTGCCTTTGAAACTCGCTGATAACAAACGACAGACACTGAGCGTCTGGCTGTGCTAAGGAATGTTCTCTCCTCCAGCTTTACTGAGCTGTGGTCCACACACAGCACACAGCACACAGCACACGACAGCACGCCGGGTGAGGGCGCGCAGGACACGGGACAGCACGCCGGGTGAGGGTGCAGGGCGAGGGCACGGGGCACGTGTGGTCTAGGGGACAATCAGCACAGGCAGGTGAGCCAGTCACATCGTCAGCTTCTCCGTCCCTTGAGGTGGTAACTTTCGTGCTCACACGTATCTCTGTGGCAGGTGGGGGAAGTACTAGAACTTTCCATCTGGAATGGAGCAAGCGAGGCCTTCGTTACTGTCACACGGCCGACCATCTGGGGACGGGCAGCCACAGCGGGTCACAGGGGCCCGGCGGCAGGAAGGAGCTCTGCTCAGAGGCCTCCCCTTGCCCGCCAGCCCTTCTCCGGGTCTGGGTTGGCGAGAGCGGGCACCGGGGCCTGAGCAGATCGCCTTCGGGTCCACAGCAGGGCTCCGCCAGCGGGAAATGGTGGGCGGTGAGAGGGGAAACTTGGCAGGCCCCAGGGATACCCTCCGAGGGGGGGCGCCTGGGGGCCAGGAGGTTACACGTCCGACTTCGGCTCAGGTCATGATCTCAGTCTGTGGGTTCGAGCCTCGCGTGGGGCTCTGTGCTGACAGCTCAGAACCTGGAGCTGCTTCGAACTCTATGTCTCCCTCTCTCTGTGCTCCTCCCTCACTCACTCTGTTTCTCTCTCTCCTTCGAAAATAAATTAACATGAAAACAATTAAAGAAAAACACCTTCCACGAGAAGAAGCATGTGGCCCCACATCTGAGCCGGCAGGTCCCACAAGGGCAAAGTCAGCCCTTCTGGAGGGAGAGGTGATGAAAACAGTGAGGTTTTAAAGCACTTTTACGTTTCCAGGCGCTATGAGAAGCGGGCGGGGACAGAGACGGCACGTGGAGAATGAGAGCCAGCAGCCGTGTCACAGGCCAGACGTCCCTTCCGGGAGGGACCTGGTGGACTCAGCACAGCCGGCAGGTGGGAGGAGCAGGAGGGAGGCGGGGGCTGACGCAGCAGCGGACAAGGGGGGACGGCCTGTCCGGACGGGGAGGACAGGCAGCAGGCTTCCGCCTCCGTCTAAAAATACGTCAAGAGGAGAAAACACGGCTGCCGGGTTGTCAAGAGCGCAGAAACATGGGAGCGCTCAGAGAGAAGAAACCCAGAAAAGTCCCATGGAGAATAAATAGAACAAATCCGCACGGGGCCGCTTGAAGCCCACCGACCAAGAGAAAGTCCTCAGGATGCCACACACTGGCAAACGGAAACCCCTGAACTCCGCCAGTGGAAAGAGGTAGGAAAAGAACAAAAGAACCGAAGTAAACAAGAGAGGAGACATCTTATCCGCAGCACAAAGGATGGGATTCAATACAGTAAATCATTAAACACTGAAGAAAACAACTCTCAGCCTAGAAGGTCTATATCCCATTAACCTACTCTTTGGACCCTTTCAGATGGACCGAGTTTACCGTCCACTGTTGGCCGTGCAGCAAGCCTTTCTGAAAGAGGGGTGAAAGGATGTTCCCCAACAAGGAGGAAATCAAACCAACGGGAAGCAGTAAAGATGCGAGAAAACCTATGCGGATAGAGAGAGCCATGGGTCGCTCCGAGGAAACAGTCTAACTCAAACAACAAAAATCAGAGCGGAGGGTTGAGCCCCAGATGGTGCCGAATTAGCCGACAAAAGCAGGAGGCTGGGGTCAAAGAAGGTTTTGAGCTGAAGTCTTCTGGCTTCTGGTGACACACAGAGATACCACTAAATGCCATTTGGCTCCGTGACTTAGAGTCCATGCTCACGTCTGCACAATAGAAGCCGGGACCACGGGGCAGGGGTGCGGCAGTGGGAGGGGCCTGAAAGGTCCCCTCTCTCCCACCTCTGTTCTGAACCGCTGCAGAAACGGTACTCACGATGAAGAAGTGACGTGAAGACGGGAGGTGGGGGCCATGTTGGAGAATGTCACGTCCACCTGTCACCACGGAAACGTCGGGAGAGGGGAGACTCTCCTGCCCCCCACCCCCTCCCCCCACAGTGAAGCAGGGGAGCGACCCCTCTCCGCTCTCCCAACCCAAAGCCGCTGTGGTCACTTTGTGCCGCCTGCGCTGACAAGAGACCGTGTCCTGTCTCTGTGCCGTCGCAGGTGGGCGGGCCCTCCCAGGAGACGCGCACGAGACAGCACAGCCCCCAGCCTCACCCGAGAGCCGCTCCGGTCGGGAGCAGCGTCCCAAGTCACCTCTGTATCGGCAACTCTGGAACCACCGAGACAGAGGGAGGTGACACACTCTATTTCTCTGGAACTTTCCACAGAGGGAGCTCCGTGAGGGTGGCAGCTCGCCCTGTGTCCTCAGCAAGTCCTGGAGGACGGAGGGCGTCGTGGACAGATGTGCACCCTTCTGTCTGTCCATCCAGCATCCTCCCCACCCCCCCGCCCATGGAGCCTCAGCTGACGTCACAGACGTGAGTGAAGTCAGGGTGGCTGAGTCCTTTGAAAACTGTCTGAAGCCAGAAACGAAAAGCACAAACTATCATCATTGCTGTCACCACCACTAATCCTTTCTCTGGGGATGCCAGGGGTCCTGGGCGTGGAACAGAACTCGGAGGTGTGATTAGCTAAATTTAGCTCAGGACACAAAAGTCGGCGACTTTGAGCTTCGCCTCGCTTTGACAGCCAGGGGCTTGGAGCCACTGCCGATCTTTTGATTTCATTCCCTCGGTGGCCGAAGGAGCCAGGAGAGAATTCCTTTCAGCCAAGGATCGTCACTGTTTGCATAGCACACATTTCCATGAGGCTGTGGCGCACGCTTTATTAAATTTCCTTTGAAACATGAGGCTTTGATCTAGGGGCACGAATGTTTTCTATGCTTTAAAAATGCCACGAAAGTCAGGATGGGAGCAGAATGTCCTTGTAGGGTGAGAAGGAGGCAGGACCCCCTGCCTCCTCCCCAGTGCTGAGCGGAGAAGGGACAGTCTGTCTGGTCTGCGGCCGGCACCCCGCCGGGCGCCTGCGTGGCTGACGTTTATTCCCCCACAGTCTGGAGGCTGGAGGTCCAAGACCGGGTGTGGGCAGGGCCGGGGCCTCCTGAGCCTCTCTCCGTGGCGTGCGGATGGCCGTCTGCTCTCTGCGTGTTCCCACCATCGTCCCTCCGTGTCTGTGTCCCCCTCCGCCTCTTGTAAAGACACCAGTCCTCTGATTGGGGCTCAGTGCCCTGGGTCCCCGCTGTAAAAGGCCTGTAAAATGCAGTCACATTCTGACTTACGGGAGGTTAGGGCCCCAGCAGGGGAGCTGGGGGGCAGGTGCAGCATGGCCCACGGCGCCTCTGGCTTCCCACTTCCCAGGCTCTGAGGAACCCCGCGTCCGACGCCGACTGATGCCCGGCCAACGCCCCGGACGTGCCCTCCAGCGACCTCTGCTTCCCGCATCGTTTTGAACATGTAACAGGTTCCCGTGGAAGTCGAAGAGTCGCCGGCTTTCCTGGAAGCGGGTGTCCATCCTGAGACGAGAGTCTGGACCAAGGTCTGCTGCCTGAGGGTCCCTCGTCACATCCTCAGGACCCGCCTCGGTGACCGCGCCTCCGGAGGTGGGGGAGGGGCCGGGGGAGGGGGCCACACCCACCCGGAGGGAAGCGCACCGACGCAGAACGCAGACTTTCTCAGAGAAGTCTGCCCTGGCAAATGGGTTCCCGTGCTCGGCGCCCCCTGGGACACCTCGGGGGAGGGGAGGCGGCCCAACCCCCCTTCAGGGTTTCCGGTACCCGCAGTGCTGTCCGCGGGCCAGAGCAGGCAGGGCAGGAGCACGCACGTGTGTGCGTGTGCCTGAGTGTGTGCACGCACGTGTGCCTGGGCGGCTTCCCAGGGAGACCTCAGTAACACCCACCCCCTCCGAACACCCTCGTCCGACAGCCCGGAGGCCTGTAAACCTCCTGGTCGACCGGGCCCGGAGGTGGGAGAGACTCGGAGAAGAGTCGCATAAAACCTGGTAGCAATAACGCTCTTTGATGAATGTTCCCCATCAAACCTCCGGAGCACAAGTCTGTGAGTGCTAAGCAGGCAATTGTCAGGGAAAAACCAACCCAAACGGCTACTTGTCCCTTTTAACCTATAGGCTCCATTTAGCCAATTAATCTTATTTATAAAAGGACAAGCAAACAATTTAAGTTTATGTGGTTTCGCTTTTGATCATTTTTCTGCTGTTAACAGACAGGGTCATTCTTCCTGATAATTAAGACTCTTATAGTCAATAAGACCTCACTATTAAATGTAACTAATATTGATGGCCCGGCAGCGGCAGCCGTCTCCCCCGCCCGCCGCGGGCTCTCCCTCTGTGCCGACGGTCCAAGGGCGGCTCCTCAGCGCCTCCAGCCTCATTAAACACCGTGTCCTTATGCATCCCAGGTTTGGGCTTCCGTGCGCCGCCGGAGGAGCGAGGGGGAGTCCAGGCTCGCCACGTCCGGTCATCTGGTCTCGGCCGGGAAGTGAGAGGCAGAGACAAGTTGTTTCAGTTGGACCCAGAACTGCTTACAAATAAATAAATAAATAAATAAATAAATAAATAAAATAATAAAATACCTTGGGCTCCGCTTCTAAATCTTACATCTTCTAATCTCTCCTGCTTCCACCATCTGACTTCTCAGTATCTAGGTGATTTTAAGTGAGGAACGTCCTTTCCTCTATCCTCTTAAGTGTAGTGCCTGGGGGCTGTGAATTAAAACTGGCAACAGGGTTATGGGAGAAAAGGCATGAACACTAATTAATTTTCAGTTCTTCATGGGCTGAGGCATCACCAAAATCAGATTCCAGAGATTATACACATCTTACTGGGGGGTAGGAGGGGCAGAGGGACACTTCCGGGAGAACAAATGACTTCGGGTTGGGGGGCACTAATGAAACATCAGTTACTTTTCTTGAGAGACAAAAGGGCCCTTAGGAAAATAAGTAAGAGATAGAATAGTCCAGAAGAAGAGATGGCAGCTGCCCCTGGGGGTGGGAATTAATGGTGATGCTTCTTTTGGGGAAGCTTTGCCTTTTGAGGAGAAACGGGATTTCAGGAGCTCAAAGGCCTCTGACTCAAAATAATCTTGGGCCACAGTGGCCTATTTTGGGGTGACACATTCTGACCTCTTGGTGAACCCCACTCTCTCCTTCCATATCCACGGGGATGCTCTGATTCTGACCTCTGCATGGCCTCTGGGCACACTGGTCGGGGAGGCGGGAGATGGATGCAGGATAGGCTGAGTCTATAGCTGGCCGTGGGATGTAGGGAGATATTGGGGCACGGGGAGGATGGGGGCCCTGGGGGCTGCTGACCTGGAGTCCGGAGATCAGGCTGAAGTGCCGGGTTGATTCCACGTGTAAACGGTAGAATGTCGTACGGTGATTCTAGCGGTCCGGGTAGGGGCGTGGCATCAGTAATAACTGTGAGCCAGCGGATGTAAGAACTGGGTATGGAGTGACCTCTGGGGGAGGACTCAGCGGCAGCATGGAAGGAGAGGGCAGTGTATCGGCCCGCTGCTGCTGAGTAACAAGCAGTCCGAGGTCTCAGGGGTGCACGGCCTGTGCCTGCTGCTCGCACATTTTCCTGCCCCTCGGGCCGAGCTCTGCTGCCTCACGAGGCCCCGGGCGCAGACGCAGGGAGGGGCAGAGAGCGGGGCCAGTGATCCTGTCCACAGCAAAGGCCCTCATCCAAACTGTCCTCGCTACTCAGGGAGGCTTCCTGATTCTGTATCTCAAAGGAGCCTGGAGACCTTGGCCACGGCCCCTCCCGACACAAACACACACACACTTCACTCCCGCCTAAGTGCCCGGGTTTTAGGTGTCTGCTCGGATGCCTTTGGGCACATGTCCGTGTGCGTCATGAGAACAGCGCTCCAGCCAGGGTAGAGGACGCTTCTCCGCCCGGAGGGCCTCCCCCCCTTCCGGGTCAATCCCCCACGCCCGCAGGCAGCCACGGCGCTGACTTCACGCCCGTGTCGAGGGGTCCTGCCGGTCCCAGGACTCCAAGCCGGCAGAACCGCGCGGTGTGCGTTCCCGGCCGTGTTTCCTCCGCGCCGCACCTGTGAGCTCCCAGCCGCGTCCCTGGTTTGTCACTTCTACTGTCGAGAAGGATTCTTTCGCACAGAAGTAGAATTGGTCCAACCTCTTGTGGGTCAACGTGTGGATAATTTCCTGTTTGGGTATGAATTTCCCTGCCACGAACACTCATGTAGGGTTGGGATTTCTACGTATTTATTTTCATTTCTCCCTGATAAACACCCGAAGGGAAGCCACAGAGCCGCGGGCGCATGTGCATTGGCTCCGGGGACACCGCGGTTTTCCGGGGTTTGCATGTCTCACCTCCCGCCGGCCTCACTGCTCTCCCCTGCGTCCTGCCAACGGTTGGGATTTCTGGGGGTTTTTAAATGAGTGCTTCACGTGTCCTTACGACTTTAATATTTCATTGTTTTGGTTTGCGTCTTTTTATGACCAACGATGTTCCCACCACGTGTGTTCTTGGCCATTTGCACGTCTCCTGTGAAGCGACTTGTGAAACATTTTCCCCCCGTTTTTTTCTTTTTCTTTTTTCTTTTCTTTTATCGGTGGTTTGTGTCTTCATTATTAAATTCCCATTTTTGACTGTCTACCCACCAATTCTGAAGAGGCATCATCCGGCAAAACAGGAAGCTAGGCCCCCTCCACTTCCCCGGGGGGCCAGGCTCCTGGGAGGGGACAGGCTGGCGTCACAGACCCACAGAACCTGGAGCCCCAAAGAGAGGTGCTTCCGACTGTCTGCCTGGCAACGCGCCCATTTTATGAGATCAGGGGTGAGTTGTCAGAACCTATCAGGAGACATAGAATAAGAGAGATTTGATTCAGGGGGACGTGCCCAGGACCCCCAGGATCTTCTGGAATGACTACCATGTAGGGGTGAGGAGCTGCACCCGGACAGCAGTGAGACAAGCAGACAGAGCGGAGCTTGACCGAGCGGAGGCGAGGCCTCTGCAATCCCCAGACACACAGGCCCCCCGTCGCCCTGGTCGGTGGGGGCCCACGGGATCGGTGATGACATCATCACGAGAAAAGAGGCGACGGTCAGAGCCACACGCGGTGCCCCAGCTGCCCTCCCAGCAGGTGCGGGGACGGCGCCGTGTGCGGGGACAGGGTCCAGGCCGAGGAAGCAGGGGCAGGGAGCAGGTGCCGCACGTGCACCGGCAGGGGTGCGGAGGGCCCAATGCTCCGCTCAGAGCCGAGTCTGGAAGCTGTGTGGGAAAGCGCGCATCCCACGTCCCTGAGGCAGGGGTGAGGGCGGCATGGGGAGGGCCAGAAAGCAGAGTCTGTCCGGAGGCGGATGAGGGGAGCGGGGGGCACGGGGAGAAAGGCCCTCCGGCTCTCAGCACCTGCACGCGTCCTGCGCAGGCAGGAGCGCACCCGTCTCACGGGGCTGCTCAAGGTTTCACACCAGCCTGCTGCGTGGACGCAGCCAGCGCCCGGTGGAGGCACCAAGGAGGTCGGTGTGTTGGTTGAGCAGAACCAAGAAATGACGGCTTATGTCACGGTGCCCTTGTAGTGAACCCAGTCTCTGGGAAGGCGCGGTCTTTGAGAGCCCCCGTCACCCCATCGGTGCTGGGGTCCAAAAGCCTCTGGGCTGCCCTACCGGGGGCCTCAGAGGCCCCGGGGAAGCCGGAGAGGCCCACAGAACCCCACAGAACCCCTGCCTCACGACTCGGAAACCCGGCGCCACCCAGAGGGTCGGGCACCGCACGATTTCCTTTTTATCACCTGCTGCGATTTTGATTCATGGAAACGAGATTTGCATTCCGGGAGGAGGCCGCCTGCAAGGCATCAATCTTTATTACACCCCTGCTGGCGGATCCACCCAGGACTCATTTACCACATTTTTTACTCTCAAACCAGGCAATGGGGTGCAGAGCGGGATCGGCTGTGATCTGCCACTTCCCTCCAGGCGCGCGCACGAACTCTAAAATACGACCACGCGTCAGCCTGCTCTCCGGGAGTCCCAGCGCGGGCTGTGGAGGGCGCCCCGGCCCCGCCGCTGAGCGGGGTGTGGTTGGGTCCCCACACCGCTCTCCGCCCTCACCATGGCCGGGACTACAGTCTCCAAAAACCTCTGAGACAAGTGCCAGGATCGTCCGGAGGGAGAGAGCCCTGACTCTCCAGTCTCCCCAAGTCGTAAAGGTTCTGAACACCTTCCCAATTGGAAAAGTCCTTGCTGAGGCCGGGGCCCTTCGCTGGGACGCTCTTGGAAGGATTGGCGTGACCATTACCGGCATCCCTGGGCTGCTGATCGCTCCCAGGGCCTGGGCACCCTCTGCCGTATTTTGGGAGTAAATACGTAATGACCAGCTCTCCAGGGGGCCTGGGAGCCTCCTCATAACGGATCATCTCGTGTGATATTCCCACCAGGACGAATTCCAGGCTGCCGACGTGACGTCATTCAAACATGTGGTTGGGAAGACGTGTTCACGGTTTTGCCCTTACAAGTGCGTGTGCGCTGTTCCAGCCGCCGCTGGGACCTGTGTCTTCCTCCAGGTCCACCTGGAGAAACTCTCCGTCCCCTGCTTAGTGCTGAGACACTGCTCCTTTACTGAGTGTGTCCCGCGTGTGAGCTGACCCAGCGCCCCAGGAGGCCCCCGGGGGAGGCTGTGATTTCACGCCTGTGAGAATGACGGTGGGACTCCGGGATCCTCCGCCCTGGGGCGTCCTTCTCAGGAGGGTGGAGGGGAGACAGGAGGGACCCCACGCCGGTCCCGCAGCAGGATGTGTGCAGGAGCAGCACAAGAGAACCGTCAGGGTCCGGGCCCTCGCATTTCGGAGTCAGCACCACAGGGATGGAGGTGGGGGTGAGGAGGTGCTCCCCAGCCACATGCCCCTGGAGCAGATGGTCCCCTGGGACTCTGGGACGGCTCTTTCCCTTCGCCAGCTCCTCCCACTTCCGTCCACTGCCTGTCGTTCCGGAAGGTTCACGCTCCGGCTCCGGATGCAGCAGGTCGCCCCGGGGACCACCGGGCGTCCCGAAGAGGAGGGTGTCCCCGCTCGGACCGTGTTTCCTCCGTGTCCCCCGACCACGGCTCCCCCCCCCACCTCTCCCCCTTACCAGATGGATGTCCCCACATGACGGAAAATGCTGGAAACCCTTAAAAGCAGACTCGTTAAAACATCTCCCTCCCTGACCAGCCACCTAGGTGCTTGACGCTTCTCCCCCGAGTCTTTTCTCTGGTTTGGTTTGTGGTTTGCTCGCTGCGCCGCTCACGCCACGGACCCTGCGCTCCACCCAGACCACACGGTCCTCCGTGGTCCCGTCTCTCATCAAACAACGGTCACATCCATCATCGTTTCTTTTATCGAATTTCTCTTGTAACCGGTTACCTGGGCGCATGGTTATGGAATCGACTGCGTCTGTGAGATTGATTGGAAAAACCCGTGGTGCCCGACCTACTCCAGCGTCCTCCCTCCCCCGAGTTTACTGCCCCCCCACCTTACTTTTTGCCACTTCTTTCGGTCCTAACCCTTAGATTCATACATAACGTATTGACACCCGTCAACTTTTCAACCTCAGTCCTTATTTGCTGGCCTGGCACCGAGGACAAGAGATGCTTAACCCTCCGACCGACCTCACCCCCACACATGCCGCCACCCCGCCCCCGTGACCCCGCCCCAGGGGTGAGGGGGGAGTCACCGTCTGACCAGACCCACGTTCGGGGCTTACGTCTCCACGTCCGTGCACACGCACAGGGTGATGGGCGCCTCCGACTCAGCCGCCCCGTGAGATCCCGTCTTTCCCTGAAGGACGGTGTGTTCTCTTCACATCGACGGTCTTGGGTGCGGGCTCTCTGTCTGTGTCGTTTCTCCGCCGTCTTTCCTGGTCTTGTAGACACTGACTCTCACTGGAGTCCCGCCTCCGTTCACTCAAATGCATCCGGGAATTTTGTTTTGGGGGCCTCCCTCCCACTCTCCCCACCTGCTCTGATCGAGGCGTTGTTGTGATCCACACCCGTCGCCTTAGGGTCTAGTTCCCCACGACCTCAGGGACCCAACTTTCCTGTGCCCCCTTTTCCTGATACTGTGCCCTCCTCGCCCTGGTTGGCTCTTTCAGGTTCCAGGGAGGAGGCGTGTGAGGCCAGGGGTAGCTAAAGTGTTACTCCATACCCACACCTGACCACTTGGCTGAGTGTAGACTGAGCGTAGACTGTGCGCAGACTGAGCGTAGACTGAGCATAGACTGAGCATAGACTGAGCGTAGACCGAGTGTAGACCGAGTGTAGACCGAGTGTAGACTGCCCTTCAGACTTCCTTTCCTTCAGAACAGAAAGCGTTGCATTCTTCCCTTTTCTCCTTGTTTCCAGCCTTGCTCTTGAGAAGAAGTCAGATGTCATTCCGATTCTTGATCTTACAGGAAATGTGGCCTCTCTCATCTCTCTCTCTCAGCTTTTAGGGTTTCTGCTTTGTCCCCAGGGCTCCCAAGTTCCACGATGCTACGGTGTTATGTCTTAGTCTGCACAGTATTTTATCACCGTGCCCGACACCCAAACAGTCTTTTCAGTTTGGAAACGTCAGGTCTGGGAAACAAACTGGAAATATTTCTTGGATTTTATAACGCTGTTTTACTGAAAGGCAGTCTAGTGAAGAGGTCGGGTCTTGGACCAGAGAGCCAGGCAGCCTGGGTTCGAATCCCTGCTCTGCCCTCTGCCAGCTGGGTGACCTGGGTGATCAGTCTCCTAGCCTCTCCATGCTTTATTGTCGTGATTTATAAAGTGGGACAAAAATAACGTCCGTCTCCGGAGCTCTTGTCAGATTTGCAGGGGTAAATCCACAGCACTTGGGCTGAGTCAACAGGGCGATGCTCGGGGAGGCTTGAGGCCCTGAGAACCACTGTACGGTGACCCCATCTCTGCTGTTCGCGGGTGAGCTGACCCTGTGCCAACCCAGTCCATCCTCTCTCCAACTTCTCCTCCTTTTTTCTTTTTTTGGTTGATTCTCTAATTTTCTTATCTTTTTTAATCACTTTGTCATTTTGCTACTTTCTGAGATATTTCCTCAGTTTTATCTTAGAACCTTTCTTCTGAATTGTTAATTTTTGCCAAACTGGTGGTGGTGGTGGTGGCAGTTTTCTGCGTGTTCCTTTTTCGCGGCATTCTGTTCTTGCTTAAGGGATGAAACATCTCGGGCGCCTGGAGGCTCAGTCGGTTGAGCATCCGACTTCAACTCAGGTTCTGATCTCAGAGTCCGTGAGTTCCAGCCCCACATCGGGCTCCGTGCTGACGGCTGTGAGCCTGGAGCTCTTCAGATTCTGTCTCCCTCTCTCTGCCCCTCCCCCACACGTGCTCTGTTTCTCAAAAATAAATAAAAAACAAAAAATTTATCTTTCTTATTCCCGCCACCAGGGAAAATATTGCTCGAGACACCGGCGTCGGCAGCGGCCAGCAGTGCCGAACACTTACCGCTTCACCGGCCGGCTCCTCAGACGGCACGTGGCTCCTCTGGTCCAAGAGGCAGACATGACCAGACCCCCACACACACACTTAGTCTGTTGTTTCATTAGCACCTCTTAGTGTCCACAGGGACGTCTTTCCACTCATTGACTTCCTGCTTGTGTGTCTGTGTTTGTGAATCGTCTTTGGCCTGTTTGTAAGGTCCCGCATTCCCCCAGAGGCTGACGGGACATCGCCAACGTCTCCCAAGACGAACTCCGACGGAGCAGCTCCGGGCCGGCCGGCAGCCGCACCTGCTCTCCCCGGAAGAAGTTTCCATCCGGGAGAGCCACGTGCTAGAGGGCAGGGCGGACGCCAGCGTGGACGGGAAGAGCTGCGTCCAGAAGCTTCTACAGACCACGGTGGGGGTGCTGTTGACCTTTAGCAGCATGAGGAATGGTGGGTGGCTTCCTGTCTTGAGCACCCAGGTCCGAGGCGCCCAGGGACAGGGCAGAACAGTCCGGATTTACGTAATCAGGCCCCTGCCCGAAATGATGAGCCTCTTTCCACCTTGAAAATCTCAAACAGATTCTCTCCGCGAGATCCCAGTGCTAATGGCTTTGAGCTGTTCTCATAGACAGAAAACTCCAGGCCGGAGAAGCGCCATCGACCATCCGGGGGAGAGAGCTGTCTTTCTTTTGACAACTGTAGGGTGAAGAGAAAGCGACCGCCCTTGTCTTGGGCTTGGGGGAAGAGGAGGGGGACAGGCCTGACAATTAATGCGGATGATTTTTCAAACCGAACGCAGAGGCCCAGCAGAAAGGTGGAAACGGCAGTGAGGACGGAGCTCCTCACAGCGACACGAGGTAATGGCCCTGAGCCGTCGCCGGGAGGAGAGCTGTGTGTCTTACCCTCGTCATCACCAGGGAGCAGGGAGGCTGATACTCCTCTTACTCTTTCTTTAAGTGTATTTTCCTAAGTGCCGGGTGACACTCAGTCTTGAGCAATTAGCAGGTCAGGGAGACTTTATAACGTGCAGAGGGACCCTGAGAGCATCAGGCAGCTTTCCCAGCAGGCCTGCTTTGGAAACTGGTGCGAGGATCCCATAAAAAACAATATTCCATAGTCAGATCCCCATGGGAACCTGGCATCCCACGCCTGGCTCCGAGCGGACGTCGGCATATGAAAGTCTAGAAGACGCTGTTCAAAGTGCTTTGCATGGTCCAGTATTTGCCAAGGGATTGGCTCTGCGAAGCCTGTGCACCCGCAAAACCACAAGCCCCGGGAGATTCTGCAAGAGCTTCTGAGGACTCATCCTCCCGTCTGAGGAGGCCGAGCTGCCCAGCTCTCAAGGACAAGACTGTGCATCAGGAGAATCTTGGCCCGGGAGCCTTCCCGATTCAAGTCGACCCCCAGACCTCAGGACCCCAGGCATCTTGCCTCAGCCTGTACCTCCCAAGGCTGGGAGAGGCACAAACAGCTCATGTGCGTGACGGGAATGAGCTCATGACGGTGGACGGCACCCAGCGGGGCCTCGAGAACCATTGGTTACAAAGTAAATGAAAGTGAGCGCAGGCCAGCGAGCGGCGCCCAGCAGGTGCTCAGGAATCCCTAGTCACAAAGTAAAGCGGAGGCTGCCAGCCCTGATATGGGGTAAGGGCTCCAGAAAGTAACTCTTCACATTTATTTCCTGCTGCCTGAACAGAGCTGAGCTCGGACCAGAGGCTAGTGGGGCCAGCGTATCTGCCTCCCAGCCCAGCGGGGACTTTCGGATTTCCACGTCTGGCTGCACACCACCCAGCCGGAGCGAGGACCCCGTCAGGTTGGCTTAGCCGGAAACCCCTCCCCAGCATCTCCCTGTGATCACCCCTCATCGCCCGGCCTGCCTTCAGCCAGGGTCCGGCTGGGGCAGCTCAGTCATTGCCACCCACTGCCTCCCTCCAATCCGGCTCCTGGGCTAGAAATCCCACCTTCTGTCTAGTGTTCAGAGTTGAGCCCCTCCCTCCCGCACTGCAGACCCCTGGTACGCCCCCTGCCCCGCGCAGAGGCCCCTACCCCGCCACCACGTCGCGGTCCTGTGGAGCCTGACCCGCCGGTTTAAACAAGTATGGGAACTGCTTTGTCCTCAGCATGCATGCCTCCTTCATGTGTAAAATAATTAATGAAACTTTCACCAATCTTGAAAATGATCATACGGATTCACGAACTCCTCAACCCCCTCCCCCACAAGATGCAAGTTATTATTACCCTCCTGTTGCAGACAGGATCACAGAGGCACCGAGAAATGGAGTGACTTGCCCACAGTCCCTCAGCTAAGCCTGGAGCTGAGCCGCAGGCGCACGGCGCGCATGAGCTTGTTAGACACGGGCTGTGCGCCCCGTCCACAGGCCGCCACCACCGCTCACGACCAGGAAGCTCTGTCCCTCTTCCTGAGAAGTCGTGGTGGCCCGTACAAGCTGCAGGATGCACACAGCACCTCCATCATTTCTTAAAATAAACGACCAATGAAGGGAAAATACGCAGTCCTACAAGCTGGGGTGGGGGTGGGGGGACCCTTTTCCTCTTATCGTTTTAGGTTCTCAGCCGGTGCTGTGACAAAAAGCAGATTACCAAGAGAAAAACACACAAACGTGGCTCAGTCGGTTAAGCGCCTGACTTGGGCTCAGGTCATGATCTCACGGTTCGTGGGTTTTAGTCCCACGCCGGGCTCTGTGCTGACAACTCAGAGCCTGGAGCCTGCTTCGGATTCCGTGTCTCCTCTCTCTCTCTCTGCCCCTCCCCTGCTTGAGTCTCTCTCTCAAAGATAAATAAACATTAAAAAAAAAAACAATTTGTAAAAGGAAAGCACACAAATGTATTTCATATAAGGATTCTGGGCTATCAAGGCCTCGGTCAACAGCCTCCGTAGGGAATGAAGCTGGGTTGAGCTGAGCCTCTCACGCCCCGTCGGACAGAGGCTGGAGCGTCCCCGGACAAAAGGGCGCCAGCTCAGGGCGGTGACCTGGGGCAAACTCAGCCCTGGCTGTGCGTTCGGACACCTCCCGGCACGTCTCTGCCTTTCCTCCGGGCACAGCGAGGTCACCTCGCACAGGAGGGCCGTGAGCTGCTTCGGGGCGAGGTCAGAGGACCCTTCCCACACCTGCCACTTCTCAGGTTCCTTCACCTTAAGGTTCTTAAGGTTCCTTCAGGGCAGAGCAGCTGTGTTGGGAGCAGCCTGGCGGAGCCCCTCAGTCCGCATTTTGAATAAACGAAGTGAAAACGGGGGCACAGCTGATCCATTTGCCCCGAAGAGCAGGTGCCTCAGCTGTAAAGATGCACAAGGCACAGAAGCCCCAGGCTGGCCCTGGTCCCAGGGTCCTCTTTCCCGGCCTTGCTTCGGGGCCCCTTCACCCCACGGAATCCGAGGAGGATCCGCTCTCTCGTCTGTGGCCGGCCAGGCGTCGGGGAACGGCCCACAGGAGGGGTGTGTGCGGCGGGATGTGCCTGCGTCTTCCCCAGACCTCCTCCACGCCTCCGGGTCACATGAGAAGGGTCTCTCTGTCTTCCCCCGCCCCCACGGTGGCTCCTTGATGTCCTCACACTAACCCTGAGACAAGTCTGACCTCCCTCTCCCAGGCCCTCCTCTGGCAAGCGTTTCCGAGGAGCAGGACAGCCATGTGCTGCCAGGGATGTCGGGGACCAGACCATCACGGTCAACACAAAGGAAGCACTGACCCCACCTCTGTCTGCAAAGCGGGAGCCGGGCCCATGGGCGCCTCAGTGCTCCCCGGGTGGACGGGGATGTGGGAGCACGCACAGGGGGTCACACCACCCCAGGCCAGAGGGAGGGAGTGAAGTGCCTTCAGTTTCTGGTGAATAAAACAGAACAAAACAGAAGCAAACAATCAAACCAACCAGGTAGGATTTCCGGTTGTACCCCACAGTCTCTGGCGACTCCTTAGGACTGAGCCCCCAGGAGAAGATTCTGTGCCTCAGCCTGAAGGATCCTGACACCAGGTCCTTGCAGCTTCAAGGAGCAAATGACCTAACTGGAGGCCAGCGCTGCCCTGCCCGCCTCCCCAGGGCCCTCCTGGCTGGGCGAGTAGCCTGACCAGACGAACCGCACTTCTAAGCAAGCGCACCCTCAAGGGCTATCCTTAGCGGGCGTTCAAGAGCATCCTTTCAACTTCTCTTTTAGGGTCTGGCTTCCTTCCCTGGATGAAAGTGAGCAGAGATAGTGTCTATGGCCTTGGGGTCCTGAGGGTGATAATTAAGTAGAGGTGTGGGTTCTCTGCCCTCCCGGACTTTCTTGCAGACCCCGGGTCCCCACCTGAAATCTCTGTGCTGCCATCTTTGCCATCTTCCCCGGCTGATGGTCGGGGAGTCGCTGCTGTGCCCACAGGTTATGAATCAGGGTCTGACGGTGGCTCCCGCGCCCCTCGTGGGTCGGCACTGGCCGTGTGGGTCCTGCCCTGGATGTGGGTGCCCGTTATGCCCTCTGCTTCACCTTGGGAAGCTGTGCCCATCGAACTCCCTGAAGACCCCTCCCCCTCCCTCACTTGTGCCCAGGAGCCGGCTGGATCTTTGCATCGCTGGAAAGCCACTGACATGCGATTCTGAGCCCGTCTTCAGTAGGTGGCGTGTTGTCTCCTGACAGGGGAGCAGGACCTGCAGGTGCTGACATCAGACCGGCCGGGCTGCTGGCCTGCAAGAGAGGAGGGACATCTTCTCACAGGCCAGGGAAAGAGTCCCTGCCAGGCTCAGAGACTCCCACCAGCAGAACTCCAAGGCCCCCACGCCCAGGCTCCCCGGGAAGGAGAGAGGCAGCCACAGACTAGCCAGAAGCAGGGGCTTTAGGACAGATGAAGGGAGAACCCAGCCGTCTGCCTTGCGGGAACCATAACACGGAGCTCACAGAGACCCCCTGCAGCGGGCGGGTCAGGACGGGGCTCTCTGTCCGCCTCCATCAACAGAAACCCCGGTGGCAGAACCTCCAGGTAAACGGCCTGGGACTCAGCAAACACAGTATTTGCTGGGCAGTGGGCCAGCATCTCCTGCTCAGCCCATCGCTCTGGGCGTGGGGGATGCTTGACCTTGGCCTTGCTGTGTCCAGCTCAGCCTGTCATGTGGGCCTGTTGGCCAGATTTAACAACCTTGTTTTCTCCTAAAGCAGGTTGGGTTTTCTCTCTCACTGGCAGCAAGCGACCACTGTGGAGCTGCCTGTGTCGTCTGACGGCCTTGGGTGGGGGGCAGGCGGGAGAGCCTTAGACGGAGACCTCGCCCCACTTTGGCCCCATGGATGGGGCCGGTCTTCTATCGCCTCCTGGGAGTCCCAGTGAAAGGAGGGACTCAGCCCAGCTTTATCCGCATCAGGGCCTGTAACACAGGAAGGAAGGATGCTCTCTGCCCCGCCCCCATCGATGGCTGCCTTCCGGCCTCTCTCCACCACCGGCCCCGTGAGCAAGGCCTCCGCGGGGCAGGCTGTGCTGGGCTCTGGGAACTGAGTTAAGTTTCGGTCAGTCCGAGTCACTAATCAGCCGTGTAATGAGAGTGGAAACGAAACTGCCAAGACCTGATGCCCAGAGGTGTGGAGAGGGCTCACGCAGCACAAGACAGGGCCGCGGAGTCGTCCCGACTGACCACCCCGTTCAAAGAGACGCAGCTCTGCCCACGCAGGGAGCACTCGGCCAGGAGTCCCGGGTCCCCTGATCCGCGGCTCTGACGCCTCAGGCAAGCTCCTGGACCTCGCTGAGTGCCAGGTTCTTGTGCCTTAATCCTGCCGGGGACCCAGTGAAGAACGTCAGAATCCTCGTGGGAAGACGGGCTCTGAGGACAAGCTCCTTCCACGCTGCGTGTGTCTCCTCGCCCGACAGGGTTTGCTCGGTCTCTCCCCCCCCCCCCCGCGTCAGCCCAGAAAAACGACCCTGGGCGGAGCTGGGGGTCCCCGACTCCGCAGCTTGAGATGCTGGCAGGGGGTGACGGCATGAGGTTTAATCTGCGAGTGCGAACCTTACAGAGCCCCGTGGGGCTGGGGGTGGTGCGGTTTGCTGCAGGGCCTTCCGAGGGGAGGCTCCCGTTACCCTGCACCCCCCACCCCCGCTTCTGCACACACTCAGCAGGCACTTAAGGGGCCCCAAGCAGTGAGTAAGGGGCCTAAAGGAATTGGAGGATCAGCAGTGGAGGAGCAGGTGCTGGGGAGCAGTCCCCAACGCCCCTCCACACGCCTGCTCTCGTCGCGATCCTAAATCTTCTGCAAACTGGAGTCGGCGAAACCATAACCCAGGGACATTTCCGAGAAACCGTGCTCTAGAATTAGCTGCAATATGGCTCTAATAAAGACAAGAGTCTATAAAACATTATCAGTTCTAATTGATAATTGGATTTTTTGTGTTGCCATAAGTGAGGCTCACGGCTTCAGATATTGTATTTAAATTTCTACTTTAAAAATGGGGGAAACCCAGCCAGACTCTTCCATGAGAGAGACAGAGAGAGAGGGAGGGAGATTTGCATAATGTAGATCAGACAGGAAACCGCGTGGACGGCAAGGGAGCACGGCCACAGCGATCCAGGCTCTTAAAAAATTTCACTTCGATTTACTCTTCTTAATGATGTCACCTTTGGCCGGCACACACCTAGTGCACTCTGTCTGTCTCAACGATGACAGGCATGGCCTGCTCTCCCCAGGGTCAGCTCCAGATGGGGTCCTTCCACAAGGAAGCCCTTCCGGAAGGTCGGGGCCCATGGGCTGGTGAGTGCGTGCAGACAGGACCGCCGTGGAGGACCCTCCGGGGTGAGGGGCCCCAGCAGGGGGAGGGTCCCCAAGGAGCACCCGGCTCACCACCCTCATCTGTGTGACCCAGGTGTGGTCATGAGCCCTGTGGTGCTCAGGGACAGCGGGGGGCATCAGTTTCATGTCCCCAGAGAAGAAAGCCAGCAGGGGGCCTGAGGTGCTCCGGGGTCGGGAACCAGAGAGGACACGTGATCGTTAAATAAGACATCGTCACCCAAGCCGTCTGGCTTCCACAAGTCAAACGTCCTGCATTGAAAGGTTAATTCTCCGAGTTCAGGCGTCTGACTCTGCTTCCCACGTGTCAGCACTGAGAAAGTGCCGGCACCAAGGGCGGCCCGTCCCCAGGGCCAGCGGCGGTTTGGGGCAGGCCTGGGCGGCAACCCCAGGGCAGGGGGGGCGGGGCTACCTGACAGGTGATCTCCAGGACACTGAGGACGGGTCTGGGGACGCAGTAAGGCTGGCGGTTAAGGGCTGACTGACGCATAACCTGGTTGTGGAGAAGCCTGACCTTGTGTGACCTTGCAGGTGTAATGCCCAGTTCGCGGTATCCCCCAACGACCAGAGACCACCGGGGAAACTGAGGCACACATGCAAAGACAAAGGGCTTTATTACAGGTTCGACTCGGACTCACAGACTTTTCCAGCGCAGCGGATCCGTGCTGTGAGCCCCGAACAAGGGGGAGCAGGGTTCTTATGGGGTTAGTGATGGGGAGTTTACAGAAGTTGTGACAGGGGAACAGTGATCCAATCATCACTATACAGTATCACTGACAGCAGGTGTAACCATTCACATTGCCTAGAGGATTCGTTACTTTTGGCGGGACCCCATCACAACACCTAGCGTACCTTTAAAATCAACCAATTACAGGGCGAGCCAGGGTCTTGTTCGGGACTATGGGGTTAACTTTAACACTAGGTAACAGGGTCCCATCTGAGGTTCCCGTCTGCAGGCCTCACCCTCAGGAATGCGGAGAGTGGTAGCTGCCTTCCCTGACTGGGTGTTGGGAAGGGGGTCTCTCCTGCCCTGGGCAACGTGTAGCTGGGAACTGAGCATTAGGCCTTCTGGTTTGGAGGGGGCTTAAAGCCCGTCATGGCGTCTGTGAGGTTTAGACCTGCGTCCTCCCACAGGGCCTTGCAGGGCCGCACGTGGCCGCCCACGACCCTGCTCAGGCCCTGCTGTGTCTCGAGATGCCTGTTCCTGTGCCCGAGCTGCCGCGGGCGGAACCCTGGTCAGCCAATTCCACCCAGAGAGCGGAGGCAGCGTCCGTCAGAGCCTCCCCGTCCCCGTGCTTGCAGGAGAGGACCCTGAGCCCAGAGCGCGGAGCGAGGAGCCGAGTCCAGCTCGGCTGGACAGAAGGAGGAAACAGGCCACGAAAGAGGCGTGTGATGTCCGTGTGCCCGTGTGCGGGTTGGGTGACGTCCGTGTGCGCGTGTGCGGGTTGGGTGATGTCCGTGTGCACGTGTTGGGTGGCGTGTCTGTGGGGGGGGCCGAGGCTTCAGTGTGGGTGAGGACGGCCCCTCCGTGTGTCCCTGACGCCCTCAGTCTGGCGTCTGAAAGTTCTGAAAGCATCTCGCTGGGCAGGGTAATCAGGAAGCTCGAGGGGAGGGGGGGGCGGGGGGAAGGGGGGTATCCCGTGGACCCCACCCGTCACCCATGCCCCGGAGTCACCAGGAGAGGCAGAGCGCACAGAGCCAGCCTCGGTCCCTGCAGGGTGCTGGCTCTCGCCCTGAATTTGCCAAATTGCTACAAATCAGCCCACAATCACTCTGCTTGCCTTCCAATTAGGGAGGAGGTGAGTTTTACCGACTAAACAATTCATCACTTGAAATTCCCCTGGAGAAATATTTCCAGTGTCGGGACTGTGGCAGGATGGAGCCCAGGCGCCGTTGGAGCCGCAGGGCGTAAAGCCCTGGGGGTGGGGGGTCCGGCTCCTGGAAACCCTGCTTACCTCGCGGTCTGGAGACTCGAAGGATGTGACCTCAGGAGTGCCCAGCGCAGTCTCAGAAGGAGCCACGTCCCTGCAGCGTCCTGCTGGGTCCCTGAAGCCCAGATGGGGCGTCCCAGCCCGCTCGCTCACCTCCCCCCAACCCCGTGACCTTGCTCACCCCCCCTCAGCCATGACTGTCTCTGCCACTGCTAATCCCAGTCACACCGGGCAGCGGGTGCCGGGCGGGGTCCTCAAGCAACTGCTGTAGAAGCAGTGATGGGGTCTAACAGGGTCACAGTCTACTTACTGGAATGTTCTCAGGGTGGTCCAGCCCGTGCCCGCCTCCTGACGCTGTGGGGTGGGGGCGGGGTGCTTGGCACAGACCCCATCCCCCCAGGTCTGGGGGCCCAAAGCCCAAGACCAGGTGCGGGCACGGCCGTCCCCCCGAGGCTGAGGGAGGCCCACCCAGGCCTGTCCGGAGGTTTGCTGGTGTCTCTGGCGGCGCTTGGCCTGCAGAAGCCTCATTTCCGCTTCGTCTCCTCCCGGCACTCCCCCTGTGTCCCCGTGCGAGGACACTTGTCCCCCTGGACCACGGCCCAGCACAACTCATCTCAACCCGGCACCGCAGCAATGATTGTGTTCTCAAACGAGGCCACATCCTGAGGTCCTGGGGGTTAGGACCCCACGCGTGATTTTGGGGGGCACGACTCAGTCCCCAGCACAGCCCCCGGCTCCAGAATGGAGGAGCCTCAGGACGCGAGCCAGAAGGAGAGGCGACTTGGAGAGCCGTCCTGTCCCTCAGTCTTGCCGACGGGTCCCAAAGGGAACCTCCCGCCCCCCAAACACCAGTGCACACGTGTGCCCCGGGGGACTTCCGGGGAGGACCGGGCAGAGCGTGCCCAGTGTCGCTCGGTGTGCCGTGTGCCCACCAGCCCTCCAGCCTCGGTGAGCTTGGGCACCGCGCCGTAAGGGGATGGGGAACCCACTCCAGGAAGTCACATGCCAATGAACCGGGACCAGGTGAGCCCTGGGACCTGCCTCCGGGCCCCGGTGAGCGCCCTCCTGGGCCCCCTCCCAGGTGCCGGGGGCGGCAGAGCTCCTGACCTGATGCCAGAGCCCTCGCTCACCCCGCGATCTCTGCCTGACTCTGCGTCCCCCTCCCGACGTCTAGCCCCCTTTCACAGGGCCTCACCTCCAAAGGTGACCTCATACCAAGAGCTGCGTGAGCCCGGATGTGCCTCCTAACACCTCGGAGGGCTCAGGACCCAAACTCAGCGTGCCCTCTCTCTGAGCTCCTTCTGGAGACTGGAATCGGGGGTCCGCTCCCGCTGGCCGACGTTGGTGGGCCCCTGGGCGGCCCCGGCGGCGGTGACTCGGGAGCGGCACATCTGAACATGGAGGGGTTCCTGTCCTTCTCCTCCTTCGGGAGAGACAGGCCCCGGGGCTTTGCGGGAGCAGGGAGGTGGGGGGGGGGCCCCTCAGCAGCCGCGTCCTCGTCACACTAATGAGGCGGAGAGACGTTGTGGTGAATCCTTCCTAACGCGTGTCCAGAGCAGCCGGCTCTAAATGAGCTGACTCTCCTGGTCTTATTCCATCGACTGGGGAAAAAAACGCCCTTAAAAAAATTAAGAGTTGAAGGGAATTTGTCAAAAGGCCTTTACCTGCAGGCCCGTCTCCCGGGTGCCTCTCCGAGTACTTGTGCATAATTAATCAGCAGGCACAGCCTCACAGACCCAACATGGCAGCTAAAAACCCATTTTGCCACGTTCCATACTTTCTGCTCGGCGTCCCCGCCGGGCGGATTTCTAGGGAGACAGGTGTTTGCGTTCGATGCCAGGCTGGGGAGTTCCCACGGCGACGGACTTCCTCGGAGAAACACGGGGGGCTTCGTCCTCCTCACTGTGGGGCCCCACCCACATCCCGTGGGCCAGAGACATGCCTGGGGGTGCTGCACTTTCCGGCAGGGCCGTGGCAGCCCCCCACGCCCGGCGGGTGTGCCGATGGCAGGGTGCGCTGCCCGCAGAAGAGTGACGGGTGATTTGTCGTTAGGGCTTTGGACTAAGCAAGCAAATAGACAAGGAGGCAGAGGCAGAGAAGGGGGAGGAGGAGGAGGAGCATCTCTTTTGACCTTCTTGGCGAGGAGACCCAGGCCCGTCTACTCCCGGGGCAGTGGTCGCACGAGGGGGGACATGGGGAAGCTGCCCTGAGCTGTTTTGAGGGGACGAGCCCATTGGGGTGCGTTTCCCTGGAAGGGAAGGCCCTGGAGTCTGCGGCCAAGGGAACGAAGAAATGGCCCAAACCTTGGACATGCGATGCCCCAGGACCAGAAGAACAAAACCCACACGCGGTGGGCTCCTTGGGGCATGCAGGGGACAGTCCCCCACAGCAGGTGCCTGAACATGAGGCCTCAGGGCCCCCTGGAGGAGGCATGGTGGCTGACTCGGGCAGAAGAGCCCTCTGGGAATGGGGTCTGAGCCGGACAAGAGCAGCGGCCCCCAGGAGCCCAGGGCACCCCCCTCTCGGGAACATCAGACAGGGAGAAAGAGGCAATGGGAACGGCGGTGGGCCCGTCTCCCATCTTGCTTCTAGAAGAGCTGGAAATAAATGCCTCTCAGAGATGGCACTGCACACGCTCCGTCGATCCACCACGCACACTGAACACGGTAGCAGCGGGTCGGATGGCCCGGAGGAGACACTCAGGGCACAGAGCCCCTCCCCCGGGGCACCGTGCTCACACTTCACAGATAGAGATGCACACGTTTCATGCTTTTCACGCCTTCCGTCAGTCTGGCGAATCCGGGGCTGCGCCCCTGCCCTCACACGGCAAAACCGAGGTTCCAGGAGGCCAACGGTCTGCCAAAAACTTCACAGGTGGTCACCGGTGTCGTCCAGGCTGACTCTCAGGATTGGCTCAGAACGACAGGTCCTGGGGATGTCTTATAAAAGAGGGACTAAAAGTTCAAGCACCGGGGGTGTGGGCTTGAACCCTGGGCGCCTTGTGAGCTGGTGGCATGACCCAGAGACGCACTTCGTCGGTGCTTTCTCATCAGGAAAGCGGGGATGAGGCTGGGGTCTCCCTCCCGGAGCTGAGCAGCTCAGAATGACACAGCCGTGTGGGGGCAGAGGACGGAGCCCGGGCGCGGGTGCAGGCTCATGGCTGGGCTGGTGTTGATTTAGTGAGGCACCCGTAACACACCCCATACTCTGGGTCATGATGGAAACCCCTCCCCCAAACCATGTTCCCAGACCTCACTTCCCCACACGCCTGCCACTTCCCCAACCTAATGAGACATCTTATCGCTTTTTCTCAAATGGTCAGTTTGCTGAATCAACCTGGCGAAGCCGTGGAACCCAGCGACTCAGCCCAACACTCACCAAGTACTACCGGGAAGACATTCCATTGCTGTGGCTCATATCTGCAGTGAGCTGGCTCTCAGTAAGAGGTCCCCCTTGATAATCTGGGTGGGCCGGGTCTAATCAGTTGAAAGGCCTTCAGAACAAAGCCAAGCTTTCTCTTCCTGATGGCCTGTCCTGTGGATTCCAGACTTGCTTTGTCAGCCCCACGGCTGGGGAAGCCGGTTCCTTGGGAAAAATCCATAGGTGCATATCCGTGTATCTGTCTTTCTAGAGCCACATCCATTTTCTATATCTTTGTATCTACTGAGGTAGATCGGTAACTCTGGATCAATACGTATCACATACACACGTGCCCATGGCTCACACCTCCCTCATCTGCAGCTGTGCGTCCACCCACGGACACACAGAAATGGAGACCTGGGCACAGACGCGCAGGTAGACATGTGACCGGGACGCGGGTGGGCGGACGGGAGCAGGAACGAGCGTGGACACAGGCGTCTCGCTGGCCGCGTTCCCCACGGAGGCACCTCGGCCGCCAGGAGATGTGGTCAGCGAGCTCTGTGGGCTCAGGAGCTGGAGGGCCTCCCGCAGACCCCCCTCATTCCTCCCTGTCGTGCTTGGAAAGGCCCTTTCTCCTGCCGAAGGTGGAATCCTCTCCGGAAAGTCTCCGAGCCAGCAAGTGACCGCAGCGCGCCCCACAGTGTCCCAGAGCCACACCGTGTTTGCCATGGTTTCCCGTTGCTGGTCTGGCAGCCGCCCCCACAGCCTTCCCCCGGCTGACTCACTTCGATGGTGAGGAACATGCTTCCACGTGGAGCCTCTTCATCAGAGCCGTGTCCCTGTCCCCCCGCGGGCCGCGGGCCGCCGCTCCGCCGGTGTTTATGAACGTGCGTCCGCCAGGGGCGCCGGGCTTCCTAACTGCCATCGTCTCTGCGGCCTCACCAGGAGCACAGCGTCCTTCCCCGTTATTTTACATCTGAAAGGCCTTGTGAAGGCCTCCAGCGTCTGGGTCTCCGTGACAGGCACAGGCCGGTCCTCACCGGGAACGACCACCACCCGGCGCTGGTGCCGCCAAGTACGCAGTGAGGAGGGTGCTGGGGCGGCGAAGGGGGCGCCCTCGGGGCGCTGCTGCCTGACTCCCGCTTACAGAACCTGCCTGACGCAGCGACCACGCGTCTGGGCGGAAGGGCCGGCGGCTTCCTTGCTCGCCCGCTCCTCGGGGACACGCTCGGCCACGTGGTGGTTCGTGAGGCCGCTTTGGTGACCACGTGTTTCTGCTCCCACTGCACCTGTGCCTGCAGGCCGGCGAGCCCCTCCTTTAGGAAGCGGACCGGCGGCGGCCCTGCTCCCCCCACGGGCACCGGCGGCGGCCCTGCTGCCCCCACGGGCACTGGTGGCGGCCGGCTCCCTGCGGCCGGCGTGGACGCGGAGTGTGTTTTCAAGGCCTTGCAGTGACGCTCTGCAGCGGGACAGTCGTTTTCTGATGGAAAAGTCAAGGCCGGAGCACAGCACACGGAGCTCTTGGGGAAAACGGCACAACCCACGCGCTTCTGTCCGCATCTGACCCTACTTGGAGGAGACACTTGGCTGCGGACGACGGGAGCCCTTGACTTTTGTCGATGGTGAGCAGGAGCCCTGCAGGTCTCTCCGGTCTGCAGAGATCTCTCTCTGGCATGGCCCCAGCGTCCTTACGGCTGACCACAGCCTGGGGACACGGCTTCACTTCCTTCCTTTGTAATTCCGAACCGGTCGGAGGCAGCCCTCCCGTCAGCCCCCGTCCATGGAAGGAGGCTCCACGGACATCCTGATGCCTGGAGAGTGTGAGCCAAGGCTGTGCTGGTGACTGTGTGACGAGCGGGGGCACTCGGCCTTCCGGGCACCTCTGGGCGGTCCATCCTGCAGTCTGACGAGGGCTTGCGTCTTCCCGACGCATGGCGGCAGCGGAGGGGGTGGTGTGTGGTTCAGGTTGTGGCCGTCAGGAGCGCCGCAGGCTGTGCGCACGGACCCAGAGCACCCACAGCGATCAGCCCAGGCATCTCCTCCCCTGGTGACGCGCCCCGGGGGCTAACACTCCCTGGGCTCTTGGTACCTACCATGCACTGCCCTGAACACTCCGTCCGCACAGCCCTACGCCTTCTATTTACTCTGTGCAGCAGACACCATTCTTCATTTACAGACAAGGCCCAGAGAGGTTCAGTAAGCAGCTCAAGGTTGAAGAGCTGGGAGGGGAATCCCCCTGGAGTTCCTGACTCCCCATCCCCCCACCCGGCCGCCCAGTGCCAGGGAGGTAGTGAACGGCAAGATTCTAGCGTCCACACACAGAGGAGAGTCGTCCTTCCACTCCTCTTGCAGGAGAGGCGGGAGGTGGCTGGTCCTTGCTGCCAGGACCAGGGACGAGCTGGCGTTCTCCGGTGGGAACGAGGGTGGGAAAGCAGAGCCAAGTGACGAAAGTCCTGGGAGCGTCTGTTGTGTCTTGGTTACAATTCCGTTGAGAGCTGAACGCATCCCAAGACTGGCGGCTGCACGAGCCAGTAAATCCCCGTTTTTGCTTAAGACAGTTTCTATCAAGTTTTGTCACTTTCAATAGAAAGTATCTTAACGGATTCAATACTCTCTCCTTTTTCTCAACTTAAAGAGCCTGTGAAATCTAAAGATGAAGTTGGCCTCTTCTTTCCTCAAGATAGAAGCTGGAAAAAGACCAAGGGGAACGAGGCGTTGGGCATCGGGGGGCTGCTCTGTGACGACAGTCAGGCATCTGTCCTTGTCCTGCCGTCCTTGTGCTCGGGCTACGCCTTTTCCTCTGAGGTCGGCTTTGGGTGCCCCCACCCTCCTCTCGGCACGTGCGGGAAGGGGCCGCCGCTCTGCGTGTCTGCTTCTTGGAATCTACTCCTCGCCTCACGGGCACACAATCAGATGTCAGAGGAAATTTACTTTGATACATTTTCAAACTTCAGACGCGAGTATCAGCAGGCGCCTGGAACAAAGCGGAGGTGTGTGAGGGCGGACTCGCTGTGTCCTTTGCCGACAGCGGGCACAGCGCCTTTTCAACTCCACACGAGGGAGAACGAGACTCAGCGGTGCGCGAGCCCTCCCCGCGGGGAGCCGCGTCTAGTGCGGCTTGTTATTAAATTATTACTGCGTACGCGTGCTCCTGACAACATAATGTGCCTCCAGACTGCTTCATCCACAGCTGATTAATGTGTTTTTGAGTTTTCCTCTAACTATCAACATGGAGGAGTTGATTAGCTCATTAAAATTTTTCCTCTTCTTTCAGAGTCCAAGAAAATCACATTTGTTGTAATTCACTGATTTAAACAGAGACAGTTGCCCTCCAATAATTCCTCATTTCACAGAAAAAAATCATTTGAAAAGTGATTTATCTTAACGCCAGTTGAGGCTAGCTAATTAGACGTAACTGCAGTGGCTGGTACCTACTGAACGCCAGGCCCACGGACCCTGGGATGGTGTTCGCGGATCTGGACGAGCTTTGAGGAGCAAGGGGCGGAAAGGAGTCCGGAACTTGGGTCCCGGCTGGTCCTCCTTCCCACCTGGTTCTTCAGTTTGTGATGGTGTCACTCTCTGTCCTCTGCTCCTTACCACGGAGCCTGCTTCGGATTCTGCGTCTCCCTCTCTCTCTCCGTCCCTCCCCTGCTCACTCTCTGTTTCTCTCTCTCTCAAAAATAAATAAACATTAAAAAAAATTTTTTTAAACGGAACATGGGTTGGAGTTAAGGGCCAATCACACCCCCGGAACCCAGTCCGGCATCGCTGGGCAAGTCACTTGAGGCTGCGTGTCACCATCTCGTTTGTAAACCAGGGACGACAGTGTCTAGTTCGTGGGGCATTGACACCGCTGGGAACTCGGTACTTGGAGGGTGGCTGGGTGGGGAGAGCCCTCCAGACACGGAAACATACACATGAATGGGATGGAAAATTGCTCTTGTGATTAGGACACATTAGTGGCCAAGATGAAGGGATTTTGCAGGTGCCATTGTCTGTAGGCAGCTGGCTTGGAGTTACTCACATGGAGACTCTCCTGGGTAGACCTGCGTTATAGACAGATGGATAAATAGTTGCACAGAGAGAAAGACAGAAGCAGAGAGAGTTTGTTACATTGTGTGTTAGTTTTCTATTGCTGTGTAACAAAATACCACAAATTCGTGGCTTACAAAACCACAAACCTGTTATCCCGTAGTTTCTGTGCTTTGAGAGTTTGGGCGGACTTGGCCGAGCTCCCTACTCAGCGTGTCACCAGGTGACATGAAGGTGCCAGCCAAGGCTATGTCCCCTCTGGGACCAGAGTTCTTTCTAAGCTCGCTGGTTGGTGAAATTCTGTTTCCTGCTCTGGAAGACTGAGGCCCTCGGCTTCTAGAGGCTGTCGCTGTTCCCTGCCACGTGGTCCCTCCTTGGGGGCACCTGCTCCTTCTCATCTTCAAGGATCACCTGCTTAAGTCAGGCTCACCCAGGACCATCTCCTGGTGGATTAACTCAAAGTCAACAGGTTTGGACCTTAATTACATCTCCAGCATCTTCACCTTTTGTCATAGGACGTAACCTGGCCCGTCATGGCTGTGATATCTCGTCACATTCATAACTTTTGCCCCCACCCAAGGGGAAGGGACATGCAGATTGTGTCCACCGCGGTGGGGAAGCTGTGGGGACCGTCTTGGAATTCTGCTTACCCCTTACTAGAAAAAACTCAAGTTCATTATTTTTCAGGTTTTTATTTCATTCTGCTTGTGTTTTGAAATTATAAAAGTTTTCAAAAGCACTTGGAAAGATCTTGCTACTAATGCAATGTGAGAAAGACTGAAAAATAGTTCGTTTTTAATATTTATTTATGTATTTATTTTTCTATTCACGTATTTAAATCCAGGTTAGTCAACACAGCATAGTATTGGTGTCAGGAGCAGAACCCAGTGATCCGTCTCTTACCTCCGACACCCAGAGTCACCCCAGCAAGTGCCCTCCTCAGGGCCCATCCCCCATCTAGCCCATCCCCCCACCCCCACCCCTCCAGCAGCCATCAGTCTGTTCTCTGTATTTGAGAGTCTTTTATGATTCGCCTTCCTCTCTGTTTTTATATTACATTTGCTTCCCTTCCCCTAGGTTCATCTTTTGTTTTTTAAATCCTACATGTGAGTGAAATCATATGATATTTGTTTTTCTCTGACTTATTTTGCTCAGCACAGTACACTCTAGTTCCATCCACAGTGTTGCAAACGGCCAGATTTCATTCTTCTTGAATGCCAAGTAATATTCCATTTTACAAATACATGACATCTTCTTTACCTTTGATGATTTCTAGCTCTGATGGTTTCCAGTATCATTTGGTTAAAAACTTGAGGCCTCTGTGCTCATCTACGAAAAGGGAATAATTATCTGCCCTTCCTACCTAGCTCATTGGGGTCACTTCTCATTGCAAGAAATTAAAAAGGAAAAAATACTAAAAAGAGAAAAAAAATCATTACAAGGAACTAAAGAGGAAAAATACTAAAAAGAGAAAAACCCCTCAGATTATGTAACAACAAGGAAAATCCAGAAATGACGGTGTTCAGGCATGGCTTGATCAAGGATCAGGTCCACTTCCTTACAATAATCGTGACTCTCCACAGCTCTGTGCAAGGACCGGCCCCCTCCTGGAAGGCAAGTAACCGCAGAAAGTCCGTCCATGGTACAAGTGTATATTTCTCTTCCCCCAGCCACCGAGCCACAGAATTCCTCCTCAGCCTGGTCCCCGGTGCCTGGGCCAGGGCATGGCCCGTCCTGAGCTCATGTCTGTGGTACGGTAGGTTGGCCCTCCCAGCTTGACAAGGACTAATCAAAGCCCACTCTTTTTTCTTTCTTTTTTCTTTCTTTTTTTGAGAGAGAGAGAGAGACAACATGAGCAGGGGAGGGTCAGAGAGAGAGGGAGACACAGAATGGGAAGCAGCTTCAGGTCTGAGCTGTCAGGACAGAGCTGACACGGGGCTCGAACCCAACGAACCGCGAGATCAGGACCTGAGCCGAAGTCAGATGCTGAACCGACTGAGCCACCCAGGCGCCCCTCAGAGCCCACTCCTGAGCCCCGAGCCGAGGGTGGACTAAACCTTGCTGCAGAAAGGGGGGGCTGCACTGGTTACCTGAGGGGTGGTCCCTCTAGTGTCACAAAATCATCCCCGAATTAACAGACTCACCGGGTCCCCCAGCAGTGACCAAGCTCTCCAGGGCCGGGCTGGGGTGCCGGGCAGAAACGAAGGACACGCCCCTGCCCCTCCAGGCACCGGCCGCTTTCTGGGAAGAAGCCACTGCCGGGAGGTTGTCGTGAAGCAGGAGCCCCTGCAGGAGGCACGTCACGGGAAGCCCTCGCTAACCTGGGCGCGCAGGTGAGTGAGGGGCGGGGAGGCCTGTGGCTCTGCAGAGGGAGGGAGGGAGGGCCTCCCCACCCTGTCCGCATGCATCTGTGGGTGACCGTGAGGCTGCAGCCCCCTTCCTGTCAAAGGTCTGCACTAATTATCCAAGCTGTGCATCAGTGACCGCACACTTGGCAGCTTAGAACACTGTCGATGATCCTGGGGTTTCCAGAGGCTCGGGGTCCGGGCTCTCTCCTCTGCCGTCCGCAGAACTGGAGTCACAGCTGGGTGGGACCTCTTTCTGGGGCTCAGGGTCTTCTCCAGGCTCATGTCGTATTGGCAGAATTCGATTTCTTGCTGTCATAGGACGGAGGTCCTTGCTTTCTTGCTGGCTCGTGGCCCGGAGCCGCTGTCCTGTGGCTCACACCAGGGCACTGTCCTCTCTTAGGGCCGGTAGGAGAGCATCTCTGTGGCTTTGGGTCTCTCTGACTCCTTTCTCTGATCTCTAGAAGTTCTGTCCAAATGGCTCGCCTGGTTAGGCCAGGCCCACCCACACAAGGGAGGGAATTCTACAGGGTATGCAAACCAGAATCCAGGGTTCCTGAAGGCCATCTTCACATTCTGTCTGCCAGAAAGTCCCACCCAGCTGGGGAAGGAAAACTTTTAATGTAAATGGAGGCTTAAATTAACCGAGTAATTCTTTTTAAAGGAGCAATTTTCTGGAGGCCACATTCATGGGTAGTCACAAAACAGCAGACCCGAAGCTGGGACGATCTGCTCACTAGGAAGACTGCGGGGTTGGGGCGCCGCGGTGGCCCCGTGCCAACTCCAGCCAGCCAAGGGCCGCTCAGCACGGTCCCGACACAGTGGATGCGTGAGGTCCTCGCTGTGCAGACCCCCTGGCCCCATGCTTTGCAGCTTCTGCAAGATCCACAAAAAGCCCCTGCTGGGGACCCCCAGGACCTACCTGCCGGCCTCCCATTCCACGTCCGCAGAGGGCAGGATGTGCCCGGCGGTCTCGCCGCTGATGCCAGAGGGCAGAGCCGGAGCCCCGCGCCCCAGGGAGACCCCACGGAGCTCGGGAGGTGCCGCCCGGTGGAACCATGTCCGACCACCCTCGCCCGAGTTCAGGAGACAACCAGCCCGTGCGTCTGAAAAGACTAACAAGCCCCTCACGCCAACCCGGGTGATTTCTGGGCTCTTTTCGCACCAGCTTCTGCAGAGAGAGGCTCCCGGTGTGTGGGCGGCGGAGGAGGCCCGGGGAGCGGGTCCAGGGGGTCCTTCCTCTCCCTTCATTAAAAATGGCACCTCTCGCTCATTTTGAAGAGAATGGGGGCTGCCTTGAGGTTCCTGTCCTGACACTTGGAGGTTTTTCTCGGTTAAGAACTTGAAACAGATGCAAACGCCTTGCCCAGAACGGGGCACACTTCTTGTTTTCATGGGCTGGTTCTGATGAAGACGGATTTTACTCAAAAGGAGCTGGTTTTCTGGAGCTCAGGGTCCATTATCATTCTTCTGCCTTAAATGAGTTTCTGCCATATTCCAGCCCTCCGCCGAGGGAGACTGCAGGTGGGAAAGGCTTATTACAGCAAATTACCTCGACACCAGCTCTTTCATAACATTAGCTCCTCAGCGAGAGCTCGCCTCAGCCCAGGTGAGCCGCGGTGGCTCCGGAGCCGGCAGCAGATACGCGTCTCAGAGGCTCCGTGTCCCGACTCAGCGGGTTCAACTCGGTTGAACCAGGACACACTCTGTGCCCCGAGTACAGTAGACGGCCGACTGTCAGAGGGAACCAGTTCGAGTAGTGACATGATCTGTGCGCACACACACGCATGCATGAGCACATGCTGTCCACACGCACACACGTGTGCACAGGCCGCACACACATGCACACACTGTCCAAACCGCTGGGGTCGGTGACTGATGGGAACAGGCACATCTGGCTCCACATGAAAGCCCCAGGTTCTACTCTTCTCAGAGGGAAACTGACTGTCATCCAGAACACTCCTTCCTCCTTTCTTCCTTCCCTCTCTTCTTTTTTCCATCCCACTTGTATCAGCCAGGAGAGGCCGGGTTTTGCTGCTGTGACAAGCATCCCCAAAGTTCAGTGCTTCGGCATAGCCAGGTCATTCCTCATTCACTCGGAGTCCTTGCAGGCAGGGGACCTGTGATGAATGTCGTTCCTCAAGAATGGAGGCAGGGGAGGTGTTATGATGGCACTGCCCCCGCGACCCACAGATGGCAGAGGACGTGCTGAACGCACACGGGGTTGGGATTGTCAGAGTTAACAGTTACAGAGTCGCCCACCTGGCACCGCATGGACTGAACCACGCCCCGTGGTTGCCCCTAACTGAACGGCGCAGGGCGTGGTCCAATGCGTGCGCACAAGAACCACAGACACTGGGTGAATCCCTACCCCTCGTTTTGCAGGAGTGACTACAGCGGCCACAGAGAGCACCCCTGACCGAGGCTCGAAGCGCCAGACGGCGATCTTCTCCCGGTTCTGGAGGCTGGGGGG